>CAUYRH010116981.1:0-42520 GCA_963574655.1 Perodicticus potto | reverse complement strand
TTTTTTTTTTATTAAATCACAGCTGCGTACGTTAGTGCAATCAAGGGGTACAATGTGCTGGTTTCATATACAATCTGAAATGTTTTCATCAAACTGTTTAACATAGCCTTCATGGCATTTTCTTTTTCTTTTTTTTTTTTTCCCAGTGGTAAGACAGAATTTATTTACAGAAAAGAATACAGAGAACTCTAAAGCTCCTGGTAGAGAGAGAGAACTCAAGTAGGGAGAGAAAAGCTCTCTCCGTTTCTCTCCCGGTCTTTCCCCGTCTCCCCCTTTAGGCTTTTAGTCTCGGGGTATATATAGGTGTATGGGTTCCTTGGCCAGGAAACGAATGAACACAGTCCTTTCTGCCAGGGGCAAGGTGAATGAATGTATCAATGAAGGAAGACAGTCCCTTCCACAGGGGCAAAGTGAATGAATGTATCAATGAATGGACATAGTCCATTCACGGAATTGAGGCCTAGGAAACTCACATGAAATTGACCTAGGCATAGGAAATGGGGGTTCCACATTTAGTCCTAAGTGTAAAGTGAAGGAGACACCAAGGCACAGATGTCTCCTCGGCAGTTGTCCCGGCTTTTTGGCTATTGGAGCCTCTGGTGGGGGTTGGAGGTCCCACTCCAACAAACATACTTTTAATGCAATTCATTTAGGAAAGTTTTAATTTAAATTTATACAATATTTACAGCCAATTATTAGTCTTAGTGAGAATACAGAGTTTAGAAATCAGTTACAATGGAATGTAGTAAAATATTAGTTTAAATTTCACTCATAAAAAGGAAACAAAACCAGTGATTTTACAATGTGTATTCTAACAAGCCTTCAAGAAAGTGTTAATTCTTAATTTTATACAATGTATTATGGAGACAAAAATCAGGATAGGAAGATACACTTTTTATACTATGTGTCTAGTCAAAATCAGCTACTGAAAGGAGGAGGTAAGAATAAGAGTACAACCATATTAAATGTTAGAAAATCAAAAACAGTAGTCTATCAAAATAAATTAGAGTGTTTTCAAGTCCCCAAACACAGCGTAACATGTTTTAAACTATCTTTATGTTTTATATATTATGACATTAAAGGAGAAAATCCATATCATATCAGTAGTAGGTAAGAAGATGTTATTATATTTTAACAGATATTTATGACTTACAATAAACAAAATGAACTGTAAACAATTCCAAGCCACCCGAAACAGACAAGAAATTTTTTTCTTTCTTGAGAAAACATAATAACCATGGTGTAAGCAGTTTTTTTTAAATTGTAAATATCATTGAACTACATTATATATACAGAAATTCTCACTGAGTGTTCAACCAATGAACATGTATGGCTGTTACCAGAACTCCAAAACACCCAGCAGATCAACAGAAAGCTAATTTTAGTAGTTAACAACTTTAAATAAATGTAACCAGTATATTGACTTTCAGAATAATGAATGAGTAGTGGCAACTTTGAAGCATTATATGAACAGTATCATAAAAATGAAAAATTTGTTTATGACTCCTTTTGATCAACTATATATTTATAACAGTCATCTTTGTTGTTATGAACAATTGCATTTCACTAATTTTCATTTGTGTTTAGCATTTCATTTCATAAATATGTCCTAATATCCTAGTCCAAGGTTTGGTTTCACAACTAGTTATGATACATGAAGGTATGCATATTTCCTGGTTCTATTTTTAGGAATATAAATCCTTTTGCATAGAGTATGCATATGTTCGATTTTAGTTGATCTTTTGCCAAGGTGTTATCTGAAGTGGTAGTGGTACAAATATGATAAAAGTCTCAAAATGTTTATCTACTCTCGACATTTTCTATCTTTTTCATTTTATCTTTCTTATGGGTGCATAGAGTATTGCATTGTACTTTAAATTAGCTTAAACAATAATTTTTCTACCATTGTGATAGTTACACTGAAGATTATAACAGTTATCTTTAATTTTTGAAACAATTGCTCCAAATTACTATTTTCACCACATAATCTGATCATGATAGATTTTTTAAAGCATGATAGCTTTTCCATGTAATGTTATTTTTAAAGCATTTTAATTTTGACATATACTTTTTATGTGCCACAAAATATTACTATTCCTGTTCTAAGACTCAATAATTAAACAGTGCCCATTAAATTTATACACTGGCTTGCCTTTTCCATATTGTTTATTTTTTTTCTGTAACCATGTTTCATACTAGGAATATTTCCTTTACCCTTTTCTTTAGGTATGGTTTTTGGTGACAAATTCTGTCTGTTATATTTGGCTAAAAACTTATTTACTTCACATCATTTTGTGGGATATTTTTGCTGGGTATAGAATTCCAGGTAGGCTAACATTTGGAACATTAAATATCCCTTTACAGAAATTGAATATTTTCTTCCTATATTGTTCCTTTAAATTATTTTTTAAAATTTGTTTTGTCTACTTCTAATAGTTATGTAAGATCTCATTAAAAGTACTATTTTTATTTCAGTTCCAAATTGTTTGCCTGTTTTTATTTTCACATGACTTTGTCCTTTTATTCCTTTTTTTTTTTTTTTTCATTTATTGGTTCAGGTGCATTGAGGGTACTAAGAAATAGTCTACACTGTGCATTTGTTAGGTAAAGTCCCTCTTATAATTGTATTGTGCCCCACAGAGGTGTGTCATACACTGTAATCCCCCACCCTTTCCTCTTCCCCTCTCCCCACTCCCACATTCCCCATCCTCTATCTTGTGTTAGATCATATACTACCTTCATGTTAGAATTGAGTACATTAGATTCTTCCTTCTCCATTCTTGTGATACTTTACTAAGAAGAATGTGTTACAACGTTAATCGGGTTAATACAAAAGATGTAATGTCACCCTCTTTTTTAATGGCTGAATAGTATTCTATGGTATACATACACCATAAATTGTCAATACATTCTTGGGTTGGTGGGCACTTAGGTTGTTTCCACATTTTGGCAATTATAAATTGAACAGCAATAAACAGTGTAGTGCGAGTGTCTTTATGATACAAGGATTTTTTTTTTTTCTTCTGGGTAGATGCCTAGTAATGGGATTGCAAGATCAAATGGGAGGTCTAGCTTGAGCTCTTTGAGGATTCTCCATACTTCCTTTCAAAAAGGTTGCATTAGTGAAAAGTCCCACCACAAGTGTAAAAGTGTTCCCCTTTTCTCCACCCCCATGCCAGCGTCTGAGACTTTGAGATGTGGACTATTCTCACTGGGGTTAGGTAATATCTCAGGGTGGTTTTGATTTGCTTTACTCTGACAATCAGGGGTGCAGAACATTTTTTCTAATGTGTTAGCCTTTTGTCTTCATCATATTTTCTCTTTAACTCTACTTTTTAGTACTTTAGACATATTCTGTTTGAATTTTGTCAAGCTTTTTTGATCTGAATTGCTATATTGCATCTGTTTAGAAAATAATAATTTATTTTTTGAAAATATTGCTTTTTTTTCTATTATTTCTCCCTTTCCTTATGGAATACAATTACATGAATATTAACTTGGCAGTTGCCCTTGTTCCTATGGGTCTTTTACAATATGTTTTGGGGTTTTTTTGCTCTCAGTATCTTGCTTTGAAAATTTTACATTGACCATTTTGCAGTCTTGTAACGCTTCCTTTGAGTGTGTCTTATCTACATGTAATTTCAACTAATGAGACTTTGATTTCAGATTTTATATTTCATATTCCAATATCACAATTGGATTTGAATTCCAATCCTCTAGTGTAAACTTACACCTTTTCATTTTTCTGTCACATATTAACCCCAGTTATTTGAAAATTCTTATCAGCTCACTCTAATAGCTGGATCATCATAGATTTTTTTCTACTGCACATTTTTCTCCTTCTTATTTTCCAATTTATCTTTTTTAATTTGTATGCCTAATGTACTTTAAGTGAGAAACAAAATTTTTTATATAAGTTATCAGGATTCCATGTAAAAATCTTGTCATGAGGTATTCAAAAGAAAACAAATATGTATTATAAATTTAAAATATTATTACACATTTTCTGTATATTTCAAGCATATATATATATGAATATAGAAGCATATAATACATAAGAAAGAGTGGTCAAAGTTGATAATATAGAGAAAAAGCAAGCACATAGATTGGAGAAGTTACCAAAGAAAACTTTATCTTTTCTGAAGTAGATCAATTTGCATATATTTTTTGAGACAGTCACACTCTATTGTCCCATGTTACAGTAGCTTGGCATTAGCCTATCTTCTTGCCAACCTTAAGCCTTGGGTCAAGTGATCCTCCTGCCTCAGCTTCTTAAATAACTGGTACTACTATTTTTATTGGAGACAAGACAGGGTCTCGCCTACACTCAGGCTGGTCTTGAATACCTTAGCTCAAGCAATCCCCTTGCCTTGGCCTCTAAGAGTGCCAGGAATGCAGGCTGAGCCATGTAATGGACCAATATTTTTAAAGGGAATAGTTACTTATTTTACAAATGCTAAATATTCTTTGTCAGCAACAATATACATTTTTGATATTAGATACTAGAAAAGAAAACAATTTGCTTCTCATTCTGAAAATGCTAAAAGTTTAAATTCTGTTTTTCCAAAAAGATAGAAACCAATTTTCAATGTCCATTTCCAATCCATATAGGAGTATATAAGAACTTAAAAGACTTTTTTTTTTTTGGCTGGGGCTGGGTTCGAACCTGCCACCTCCAGCATATGGAGCCAGCGCCCTACTCCTTTGAGCCACAGGCACCACCGCTCCTTTGAGCCACAGGCACCACTTTTAAAGACTTATTAATATTTAAAACATGACACAATTTCGCATATAAATTTTAAAATGACCATGCCTTTATACTGATTGTAGATTTCTTAAATTTCACAACCAAGTGTTAATACTTCATTTATTGTTAAGTAAACAGAAGCAGAGTATTTAAGAACTTTTTTATTTAAATGACTCTCTAGTTTCTCCTTTGTTTATTCCTCTGGTACCTACTCTATTTACCACTATGTTAGAAATTCCAGGAGTAAAATGTTTCAACATTTCTTTATTACATTTTTCATTCTTAGAAAATTGCCTAGACTTTAGGAAGTAATTGATAGCTGTTGGTGAATAAAAACATACATGTGTGCCATTATTCTCGTACTCTTCTTAACATCCCTTAAATTCTGTGGTAATGGGTTTTCATATTTAGGCCTTCATTTATGTTGCCAATTTTGCAACAATTATCTTATTTTTTTCTGAAAAGCTGATTCCTTTTAAACTTCAAATCTCAGCTTCAATACTATGTCACAAAAATCTTAATAATATCTTAATATAAGGTATCTCAACACATTATATTGTTTTATTCTTTCCTGTGCAACAATTATATATATAATATATGTATATTTTATATATACACACATCACATGCTTTCTTCTTCTGTATTGTTAGTCCCTCATATTTTACAGTAAGCGACACATGAATAAAGGTGTTGACTAATTTATTTATTTTTTCTCAGCACCTATATTGGAGGAGTGGTACTTTAAACCAAAGAGTTCCATCTAGGTATTTTTGTTATCATATGGATTAACTTTTAGCAAAAACAACTTATATTTGTGTATGATAGAATAGTAATCCCAAATGTTCTACTTTTCATAGCTTATAACTATAAATACCAACAAGCTCTGTTTGCACTGATGACACATTCAAAAAGGAATACCACTCACAGTTCTCAGCATTCCTTCCTAAGCAATTGCCAGTGCCATGCAAAGGGAGTCAGGAGTCCAAAACTCAACGCTCTAATAAAGCTGTATACCCCAAAGTGAGTCATTTGCAGCAATACCACATCATTGGTAAAGTGAATCCAGATATCCTATACATTATGGTGAGCAGTTCCAAAGCTCTTCTCCCTACAGCATTCCCAGTGAAATGAAGCCGAATAAAACAAATCCTGATTTTTCACATTTACTACTATTAAAGAAAAGAACAAAGTAGTGCCGAGGGGAATGGGAGAATAAAGTTATGTCTATTCAGTTGTGAAAAAAAGTAAATTAATAAAACTAACCTCATTTCTTTTGTACATGCTTTCAGTAGCTGCCCCTAGAGAATAATTCCTTTTCTGGAATCGAATAAGGATGGGGTACAAAGCAAGCAGTTTGTAAACGGGGACTTTTTAGTAATATTTGCACTTGATGTATCATGATAAACTAACACATCACTCTGCTTGTCATCTGAGGCTTGATTTCCTATGGGCAATTCCTTTTTTATAATGTTTACTAGAAACTTTGGTAAATATTATACTCTCTTTAAATGTATCATACAAAAATGTTATCAGGGAGAAGAGTAAGAACAACCCCGTGAGTATAAACAGGACTTTTTTTAACCTTTAAAACATATGATAGTCTTGGCTTATGTGAAATACTAAATACATCGTTTGCCATTGTTGTGTAAAAATTAATACAATATGCTAGAAGCTGCTATCCGCTATGACAAACACAACAATCTCTAAGCTATTCATCTGCCATGAGAAGGATTTTTCATTTCAATGCTTAGCATAGTGATGTATGTGAAGATTATTTTCCAACCTGTCTAGTTTAGTGTATCTTTTCCTCAATAAATTCTATTTATGAATCAGCCCAGCATAATTTAATAGCATGCACTATTAGACATTTATTTATATGTACATGAATATAAACATATTTCAATATTTATAAAAATAATGAAGGCATGTACCTCAGATAAAATACACTTTTCCAAAATTATAATCCACCAATAATTTTAGATCTAGTCCTTGATGAGTTTTTTTAAGTTGATGTTCAAGGGCAAGCATCTCTTGTTTATGAATGAAGATTGTTATCTTGTCAATTTTTATAAAAAAAGAAATAGTCTAGTTTATGTTATACCTTTATTATTTTATTGATTAATGAATTTGTGAATTTAGTTTATCTATGTAGCTCCATAATCTACTGACTTGATGTCTATGTAATATTTTTGTTAGTATATATTAAATACAGTTCATGAAATTTTTTATATTTTTGATTTTATTTAAAACATTTTTAAATTATTTAACATAAAAATATTCTGTCTAAAATGCAAATTTAAAAAATTCCTTGAAGTCACCAGTTCAACAATGTGGATTCTGGGTTAGTATGATAGAACAATAGATTCAATTTTTCTAGCAGGCTTACATGGAAAACTAAAAATTTTGAACAAATATTTCCCCTTTTCTTTTTGTTTCTTAAGTTAAATAACACTCTTTCCTTGATCATTCATAACCATAACTTCTCAATTGTCAAATGTTGCATTATAATGTAATTGTTAGCAAAGTTAATAGAAAATGTTGATTCCTGTGATTCACCCCACAACTATTGTATTCCTGAGGATCTGATTTTAAATAGGATCCCAAGTTGATTTTTATGTCAATGATCCAGAAAAAAATATCCAGGAATCATTCATCTACAGCAGAGTAAAATCAAGTAGGTTATTTGGAAAGTACAAATTTCCCTCAGACAGTTACTGAAAGGAAACATTTGTCTGGAAAGCTAAATGCATGGAAGTATTTAAGCATGAGAACAATGAGTCCTGAATTGTGTGTATTCCTCATTCTACCTCGCTGCAGCGCTCTGTCATAAATATGTCTTCACACTGCACGCACACACACATATCATGCACACACATGCATGTATGTAATATATTTATATCAGTTACAGACATAAATATCTCATACTCTCACATATCTTTGGCCAACTGGAATTCCAGTGTCCTTTTGTCAGAAAGCCATTAGTATTTTTTTTAATCTAAATATTTTCCAGGATTTGATAAAACATGTCATTTTTCACTTTGTTATAATTAAGGTGTTTTTGCACAATATAAAAACCCGTTATGTCTTCAGATATGTGTGTAATTCTCCAAGAAAAATCCATATTGATTTGCCCTATGAAATATATATGTTGCTACTTGTAGCACTCTTGATCTTACTCAAAAGGCTGAGAAGTGATCTCAGAAATTTCAGAATCACAAATGTATTCAACATTTACTGAGCACTTATTATATACAGGGCACCGTGCTTGGTAAAACAGAGAAAAGATGAAAATATCTTAGCTCTCTGAAAACTTAAAGTCTAGCAGGAAAAACATACCCAGTAGTAATTCCTAGATGATGTGAGAAGTGTTAACTGCTGGTAGACAACAAGCACTCTGGGACCATAAAGAAAGTTCTCATTCACCCTAACAAATAGAAGTTTGGAGTAGGAGTGAAGGGGGGATAAATTCCTAGAACATGTGTAGATGCATGAAAGTAATGTTTAAAATGAGCTTTGGCACAGCATGTGGTAAAAAAAATAGCATAAAAGGGGCAGTATCAAGAGATAAGTCTGGAAAGGTAATTTACAGGCAGGTTACGAAGCCAGGTGTGGGTGTTTAGACCTGACTATGCTGGTGGTTCTCAAAGTATATAGTGCCAAGGCAGCGGCTTCACTGGGATCTCTTAGGAATGCAAATTTTTGGTTCTCATCTTAGACCTACTACATCAGAAATTCTGGAATGGAGCCCAACCATCTCTATTTTAACAAGCCCTTCAGGGATTCTGATCCACACTAAGTTATTAGAACTGGTGCAGGCATTGGAAAATCTCTGACAGATTCTAAACAGGAAACGGATCCGATTATAAAGCAGGAGAGGTGTTGCCATTAACCAATAAAGCACAACACCTGGTCTTTGAGTAGTTACAAAAAAAAAAAAAAAAAGAAAAGAAAGAAAGAAAAAAGACTGTTGAATCAATGTTGCATGAGATGATGAAAGCCTAGACTGAGGCCATAGGAATGGAGAGGAAACAGATTTTAGAGATGTTTTAGAGGAGGTCCAAGTTCAATCAGGTGAGTCAGATATATCCTAGCAAAGGTTGAATGTAATAGATTTTATACAAAAGAAAGTTGCAATCTTATTGGATTTATCAACTTCTAGGTTTCAAAGAAGTAGACTTAAAAAACCTCAGAAAAAGGAAGTCCATAGTGTGTTCTAGTGTTTCCACAGAATTAAGAGAGAAGGCTGCCTTGGTGTAGAGGAGTTTTCTGGTTGGATTGGCAGTCCGACCACAACCGTAAATTAGTCAATGTCAATTAGTCAATTCCTACTCACAGAAATTTTTGGTGAGTTTGGTTAGTATGAATCAATTCCTGAGACTTACTGACAATTTCTGGATGGGCAGACAAAATTAAATTTGGAAACCAGGAAAGATGAAAAGCAAACATTTGTTCTAGCAATTTAAGCGAGCTACTGCTAAAGTAAGCTGCTAGAGGTTCCTTTTTCAAATTCTAACTTCATCACTAATCACATGGTATGCTTAATTTAGGAAGAAGTGGGAGGAAAGAAATAATTAGAATTTGTACTATATCCTGGAGGTCAAGGAAGTCAAATGGAGCTGTTTCTAATTTTGGAGGCAGGATTTAGTCAATGCCATCTTCAATTTCCTGATGAAGAGAAAGGTACAACAGGTCAACCCCTATGGTTAATTAATCTAATGAGAATTTTTCAAAGTGTAATTTCTAGTTTATTATGAAAGTATAGTTCCACTTTCTGCGTATTTTGTTGATGATAGCTGGGATTATTTGACTATCTTATTTTCTCCAAGAATAATGCCTAGTCAGAAAACGCACTCTTCTGTGGAACTTGAGATCTAATGCAGACCCTCAGAGTAAAACAAAACCTTCATACTACAGATGGGGTTATCAAGGGCCTCAAGGAGCCCTGCCCTATATTTATTGTAGGGCAGGATTCTCTAGAATGCTACAAGGCAGCAAAACAAGATCCTGAGCATTACTGGTAATCCGCTCCTTTGTTAAGTTTTAGGCAAGATTTAAAATGTCTTTCATCATAAGGTCCAGGCATTAAATAAGTAAACAAGCAAATAAATAAATATAATTTCTCTATATTCTGTCTTAGAATTTGTTAAATAAAGAAAATGAATGCTAGCAAATTATTTACTTTATTGGACCATTGGGAAACAGGTAGCTTTTCTTATAATTACTTTTTTCTATTTTCTTTTTTTTTTTGGAGACGGAATCTCACTTTGTCACCCTCAGTCAAGTGCTCTAGCGTCACAGCTCACAGCAACCTCAAACCCTTAGGCTCAAGCAATTCTCTTGCCTCAGCTTTCTGAATAGCTGGGACTGCAAGTGCCTGCCACAATGCCTCCCTAATTTTTAGAGAGGCACTTGCCTGGGCTGGTCTCCAACCCGTGAGCTCAGGCAATCCACCCACCGTGGTCTCCCAAAATACTAGGATTACAGGTGTGAGCCACTTTGCCTGACCTACTTATTTTATATTATTGTACAATAGAGTTAAATGTAAAAGGTCTCAGGTGAAAAAATTTAAAATAAGACCTTTGGGAAAAAACCTGTATGAACAATTTAGTGAAGAAACACATTATTTTAGAAACTATTTGTGCTATTTTTTATCTTTGCCTATAAAGGAATATTAAATACTAATTAATATTGCCATTACATTTAATTAATTCATTCATTCATTGCTTTTAATTAAATATTACATGTATCAGGAAACTATCACAACTATCCCTCAGATTTAAAAAATTCCTAGATTTCAAATATTCTGGAATGTGAGTAAACCTCTGTTGTTATGAGTGTTCTAGAAATAAGGAAGCTTTTAGGTTTTTCTTTCATTTAATTTTTTATTAAATCATAACTGTATACATTTATGGGGTACAATGTGATGATTTGATATACAATGTGGAATGCTTAAATCAAACTGATCAGCATAATCATCACCTCACTTGGTTTTTCTGGTAAGACATTTATAATTTCCTCCTAGTCATTTTGAAGTGCACCCTTGCATTGTGCACCTTAGGGGAGATCCCATCAAATGCCCTCCTTTTTCCCCAATCAACCTACCCCGTCCCACCAATTATCCTCCCCTTCCCCTCTCTTCACTCTCTTCTCCTCTACCTCTCGCTAGACTATATTTGTGTTTTATCATTCATATGAATGTTTATATATTGGTTTCAGTATAGTATTGAATACATTGGATACTTTTTTTTTTCATTCTTGAGATCCTTTACAAAGAAGGATATGTTCCAACTCCATCCATGTAAACATAAAAGATGTAAAGTCTCCATTGTTTTTTAATGGCTGAGTAGTATTTCATGATACACATGTACCACAATTTGCAATTCATTTGTGGATTGATGGGCATTCGTACCGCTTCCATGACTTGGCAATTATGAATGAAGCCATTAATTTTTGATAGCTCACCATGTCAGTCAGGCTCATATTTTTTTATTTATCACCCGACCATGGAACAAACCATATTCCCAAATACCTCTGGTTCCTTTCAGCAGAAAATTCTATCTAAATAACAATGAGTTGCTGTTTCTCATGAAACATTGTTGCTTTTAATCTATATGTTTTAGATGGATTGAGCTATGTGTAATTTTTATTTTAGATAAAACATGTTTTAATATTTGCTGATATATTCAATTTACAGTTTAAATGCTAGATTTTTCTGCTCACTTTTTTTGTACTGTGAAATTTTGGTAGAACTAATAGCCTGAAGTTAAAATGTGTAGTTTCAATACTAAGACTTTTATTACTTTTGAAATTTCTCACCTTGAGTGCATCAAACTGTTCCATCATCAACTTTATAGTACTATAAAATGTGATAATATTGCTTGTAGAATATGACTTTTTTAAGCCATTGAGGTAACTAAAAGTTCTGATTAATATATGTTTCATCTAAAATCTAAAATATCTTGGTCTAATGGGTACTGAACCAGTCTTTCTACTTTATTATTCCTCCCTTCATACTTATTTATCCCCAAATAATTTTATTTTGTCACTGCATTCATTATTACCCTGTATTAAATACCAGAGACAATTTTTAATTTTATTCACATCAATTCTTTCATAACATTAAGTAATAACAGTAACAATGAATAAAGGTCTGTGTGAAATGCTTATGTAAGAAGTGCTTACTTATTTGCCTTTTATTTAATTTAATATTAGAAAGTGTTTGCTGAGCACTTCTTACCACCAGGCACTGATCTAAATATTATAATAATTAATTCAATTAATCTTCAAAATATCCTGTAAGTTAGTAATGCAATCTTCATCCATAAAATTAAACTTTTATTTTATAGTATATTCCCTTCTACTTGCTTTAATTATTCTTCTATTCTTTTACTGGATGCTTAGCTTGTTTATATCGAATCTTTTTCTTTATAGAATGTAAGCGTCTCATGTTATATCTCTAGAATTCAATCTAAAAATAGTACTATAGTTCATATTCAATATCACATATTTATGTGTTTTGAAATTATTATTTTTAATTGACTCATGCATCATATGTTTATATGAATTCCAAACATTTTTGTATCCTTTAAAAATTTATTTCTAAATTTTTTGCATTTTTAAGCAAAAATGATGTCTATTTTATACTGTCTTTTTTCCATCTTTGTATCTGCTTGCTGAGGCAGATGCAATAAACACTGCCACTCTGATGTTGCATTTAACTTTCCTGATAATTACATGCATTAGCTGCTTGATATATTTTGATGCTATGTAATTAGGTATAAATTTTTTAATTATTTTATTTTGTTATCTTTAAACCCCTTTATCTATAATAATACCTTTTTCCTTAAAGATTAGTTGTCCAAGCTTTTTTTTTTTTTTTTGAGACAGAGCCTCAAGCTGTCACCCTGGATAGAGTTCCCTGGCATCACAGCTCACAGCAACCTCCAATTCCTGGGCTCAAGCGAGTCTCCTGCCTCTGCCTCCCAAGTAGCTGGGACTACAGGCACCCGTTACAACACCCAGCCATTTTTTTGGTTGCAGCCATCATTGTTGTTTGGTGGGCCCAGGCTGGATTGGAACCCGCCAGCTCAGGTGTACGTGGCTGGCACCTTAGCCCGTTGAGCCACAGGCGCAGAGCCAGTTGTCCAAGTTTTAATCTTGATATTTTCTTTATTCTATTAGTTCAGTGGCATACTTCTTTCATACTTCCATTTTTAACATTTTTGTTTTCCTGTATTTTATATATATATGAGTATATATATATATATATAATAAGTAATTAATTTAGAGTATAATGTAAATATATACTCACATGCAGATATACTCATAGAGAGGATATATATATAGAGAGAGAGAGTAAGCAGCATATAACTGAATTTTAATTTTGTTCGTTTCTTAATTATTTTTATATTGCTATTATATTTAGGATGTTTTTATGTTTTATTTTCTTGTTTAATGTTTTAGGGTTTTAACTTTTTCTTCCCTCCTCTTTTTTAATAAACGATTTTGTAATTTCTTTTTCTTATCTGATGCCCGAATGCTATATGCGTATTTGCAAAGTAGCTTCTCTGAATATTTTAACATGGAAGTTTAAAGCCTAAGGTTAGAAAAGAGCAATAACTTCTACCCAAATTGTAAAATGCTTTTAGTTATCTGTAATTATCCCCTCCAACACTAACGATATATATATGTGGGATGATTTGACTAATGTTTTCATATTCCTCTCTCAACACAATGCAATAATTGTGAGTATAACTTACTTTGCCTTTGCTAATTGTATATCTTCAGAGCCCTGCCTTAGTGGCTGAGGCATATTTGGTTCTCAGTACGTATCTGCTAAGTGAATGACTGACTGATTTCAGTGCTGTTTTAAAAATAAATATCTTTTAATGAGACAAGTTGAAATCAGAATAAAGAGAATAGTGGAGGACACAGTATACAATACATAAAATATAATATATGGCGTCAGAAGTGAGACTGCAGGACACAGGCCAAATAATGTTAGCCTTGGCCCTTGTAAATTATTGAACAATTTAGCAGAAGCTGTTCGTTGTCTGCATTGAAAGAAAATTCTTCTTTCCACAGCTTCCTCTGTATGCACATAGAGATGTGCCAGGTACATTCCTCCTCTATGGAGCTCATTCTCTCCTAGGGAAAGCAAAACTAAGACTACTTCCTTCCTTCCCGTTATCTCAACGTAGACACTAAAATACATGCTTCTGTGTTTGTCAACCATAGTAATTAATGCTAATCAATGCAACTGGGTTTAAATACTAGTCCGTGTGCTAGTCCTTATAAATATACTCTGAAGTCTCTTAGTAACAATAGATAAACATACGTGACTATTTCCTGATTTTACGATTGCATTATTGAGTTGGAATTATTGTAATAAAGTTCATAATCATCATTTCAATTGTAGCAAAGCAATTACGAAAATTTTTAAATCACATCCTGACGATGTTTTCTTCTTCTCATAATAAACTTTTGCATATTATTTTCACATGACATCTTTGTAACCGCACGTTATTTCATAAAAAATAATTATTTGGAAATTTCTTAGCAAATGTTTATATTACACAGTTTAATAATGAGTACTAATTCATTTCATCATAAAATGTTAATTTTAACAGCCAAGTAAATAGGCCATAATTAGAGAGCTATGATTCTAATTCCATAAATGCAATACATATCTTGATAATTTGACATTAATAGTGCAAAGACAATAACTAATAATTAACTCACACAGATTTGATATGAATGTAAAAGCTCCAAATTTACTTTAAGTGAAAAATAGATAAATTTTTTCAGGGAGAAATCAATATTATCTGAAGTTATGATTGTATTAAGTTAGAGACAATTTTAAAATATCCACATTATCCTTTACTTTTGCCTGAAATATAAGCAGAGTATCTAATAGTCATATACGATTTTTGATGGGGTTTTATCTTAAGAGTGCTTAATAAGCAAAGACTAGCTCTTTTGATAACCACGGGAAGATGGCATCAACTCACTTCCAAATAATAGGTCCCATGTCAATATTAATGACAGATACACACATAGAAGGTATGAAAAATGGTATTTCTCACACGGTGGGACTTTCTGAGGACAGCAGGGCAGTGCCTAAGGTGGTGTGCATGGCTTGAGTCATTTTGAAAATGAAGATGCAAGTGGCTATGGCCTTTAATGAGGTAACAGACAGGATGAAAATTCCCCATTAGGCAGGGGCTTCCTTGACTAGACCCTCCCACAGCTTCAGGGGGGTGAGAGACAGACTTTTTTACCAGCTTTCTCAGATTCGGGTTAGGACGGGGAGAGGTACGGGTGACACTTAAAGCTTTCAACTATCAAGCATTTTTAAAAGAGCCAGATTATTGTACCAGTTTTTGAAAGGAAATATTTCTGTCAGAGAATTTTTGGGTAATTTTCTTGCCATCCTTTCTACTACCATGATAATTTTAACTCTTTTTAAATTAAGTATCTTTTAACTCACTTCTGGTTTGTCAGCATTCACATCAGTTCTAAAACAAGACATAGTATCTACTTTGCAATGTTCATAGGTAGTAGGGTCCTGGATAATAACTAAACAAACAAATAAATAAATGAAAATTGAAGTGCTTAATTACTATACCTAATAAATAAAATAAATCAGTGTGATAGAGAGTCTTCTTGGCCTGACTTAGAGAATATAGGAAATGAAGGCTTTTCAAGAGTGACTTTTTCAATAAGACCCCCAAAATATGAGTTAGTCAACAATGCAAATGTCTTGGGTGGAGAGCATTCTGTTTAGAGGCAGAAACGAATACAATAATATTGAAGTGGAAAAGTACTGCAAATTTAAATCATACAATTGTCCTCCCATACCCAGTGTTTTGCTTTGCTTTACATACCTTTGGTTACCCAGAGTCAACTATGTTCCAGAATTTTTAAAAGGAAAATTCCATAAATAATTCTACAAAAAATTAATTCTGTAATAAATTAATAAGCTTAAAATTGTATGCCATTCTGAGTAGCATGATGAAATGTCACCACCTGGGACATAAATCCTTTTTTTGTCCAGTTCATCTATGTTATTTATACTGTTCACCCATTAGCCACTTAGTAGCCTTCTCTGCTGTCATACCAACCGTTGCAGTATCATAGTGCTTCTGCTCAAGTAACCCTGACGTTACTTCATAATGGCCCCAAAGTGCAATTGTGCAGCATACTGATGCTGGCAATTCAGATATGACAAACAGAAGCCATGTAGTGGTTCCTTGTTAATCTTTTAGTGTACCTAATTTATAAATTAAACTTTATCACAGATACGTATGCATAGGAAAATACAGTATATTATAAGTTTGGTACTATGTATGATTTCAGGAACCCACTGGGGGTCTTGGGAAGTATCCCCTTTAGATAAGGGAGTACAGAAAGTGAATATGGCTAAAGGATAGAAAGAGATGCAAGGAGAAAATTGGGAGAGGAGATGGGAGAGAAAGTCAGAAGACACTGTTGTGGAATCTTATAAATGGAATCAGAAAGAATTTCATTCTAAGGCTAATGGTAAAGCATGGAGTCAATGACTTAGCTAACTTATTATTTAATCATTATTAGATAACACTGTTTACAATTTAAAGAGCACAGAGAACAATATACAAGCAAAAACAGACAAATAGAAAAGTTAAAGTATTAGTCTTGGAGGCTGCTAAAGTAGTACAGGACAAAAAGCATGGCGGTTTTCCAAGGGTGGCAGTAATATGGTAACAGACATAGAGAAAGTGAGAGGCTTTGTGTATATTTTTACAGAAAACGTTAGAATAGTTTGAGATAAATAAAGAAAGCAATGAAGAGAGATTTTGTTCTGGATGAGTTTTTGTTGTTTTGTTTTTTGGCCTAGATAAGAAGATGATTGTGCAATTTCTTAACACGGGGCAAGGAGGTAAGAGTGTGAGAATCGAGTGTTATTCTTTGGGGATTTTAATTACATGATAAATATTATATATTCAAGTGGATAAATAAATTATATCACTGTTTATAAAAATCTTAAAAGCTTCACTTATTAAATAATTATTAACTTTATTAAATTATTGTTGATCATCTACTGTGTGGTATAAACAAGTAACACACAGTGAGGTGCTTTCAGTTTACTCATTTTTTCCCTGTGACTTTTGACTTTCTTTAGTGATTATTTTATGTCATTTGGATAAAAAATTCAATAATTAAAAATATATTTACCATGCTAATTGGTTTCAAATGTGCTGTGTAGAATGCAAGTCATAATAATAAAGAGCCTTGCTGTATTAGAATTCTACTTCCGATTTATTTCAGAAAACTTTCCTTTTCCAAAGTCATTTCAAAGTATTTTGCTCTAGTCCAGTTCTATTTTGAGACATGCACTAACAATGCAATGTCGCAGTAACTGCTTTGGATCACAATGTATCTTCCAAGATTTATGTTGCACCTTTAGCTATAAAATTCCTACAACATCTATTTTTCTGGAAAGTTTTTATATTACCATTTTTAGCCTTGATCTAGAGTTATTCCCTGTAATATGAAAAAAGTTATAAACAGGCAATTTCTACTCATCCAGTTCTTATGGAGCATAGCAACATTCTATATTGCTAGAAGATGTTTTTATCTTCGCTTATTCACATTTTTTTTCCTTTTTACTGTAAAGATCTTAAACTACTACATTATAAAAAAAAAAGAAAAAAAAAAACCAAGGGCGGGAATTTTGAGGAGACCTTATATAAGCATTGTAACTTATTTTGCTATCAAAATTCTCTCCAGGTGGATTACATTAAAAGGTAGAGTCACTCCAACACATACCTCTCTCTTATTCTCTGCTTGACACAACTCTCCATATGGATAAATGAGAAGAAAGAGGCAATTATAAAAGGTGTTCTTTAGTTATTATAAAGTAGGCAATATGATATATTCAGAATATTCACAATGACGCAGAAAGGTTTTGAGAAATAACGTAATATTATCATTTCACATTCACTGAAGACTCATTAAAGTATTATTTTGAATAATAAATGATTTTGGAACAAAATAGAATATTTAGATATGAAATGGAATGGCAAAAATATTTTCTGCAAACAACGGACGGACAAAACTCAAGTAAGGAGAATTTAGGAATGTAATGTGAAATTCTATAAAACTCCAATTTCAGAAGTCTTATTCTCATGAACATAAAGAAAGAAAAAAATGAAAAAAATAAACACAATACCCCAATATAATTTTGACTATGATTCCAGGATTATACACTCTAATAAATTATTTGATCGGATCTAATAATATTAATGTATTGGTAGTGGTAAATACATTTTCAATGTCACTAGCAGTTATTCATGGTTATTCATCAAAGTAAATAATAAATTTTTTTTTTATTTTCAATGAAAAAATTGTAGATGAAGATTTTAATTTTATCAAATAGTTCATAATCATTCATCATTGGTTCTTAAATAGGATATTTAAGCATCAATGTGGTATGCAAATGTGTTTTTTCGTTGTTGTTGTTTGGTTTGTTTTGTTTTTTTCAGTTTTTGGCCAGGGCTGGGTTTGAACTCGCCACCTCCAGCATATGGGACCGGCGCACTACTCCTTTGAGCCACAGGCGCCTCCCTGCAAATGTGTGTTTTGCACATGCATGTGTACATAAGTTTATATGTGCAGAATTTTTCAACCTGATGACTGTGTATCTTGCACTCTGTGGAAATATTAAGAATACCTACTATATTAAACAAACAAGATCTGTAGTGAGTGGCTTACAAATTACATTGTGGAAATCATGATAACACTTGCAACATGTTGCTGTTGTTTCAAATAGAGAAAGATTGTTTTCTATTAGTTGGTATTTCAGAAGGCTATGCTTAGACTGTAGAGCATTAGGCCAGCTCTTGCCTTGACTAGGACTTCAAGAATCATATATAGTAATTTAAATCAATAACAGTGACATTTCAGAGTCACTGATAAAGAATATTAAAAACAGCAAAAAATTCAAGTTTTGGGGTGTGTGAATATAAATACTGAGGAATAATACTGGAAAGGAAAATATGGAAATAGATTGTTACATTTTTTGTCTATTTTTCTTTCTTTATTTTATTTTTTTTATAGAGTCTCACTTTGTTGCCCTCCATAGAGTGCTATAGTGTTACAGCTCACAGCAACCTCCAACTCCTGGGCTTAGGCAATTCTCTTGCCTCAGCCTCCTGAGTAGCTGGGACTACAGGCATCCACCAGAATGCCCAGCTATTTTTTGTTGCAGTTTGGCTGGGTCTGGGTTTGAAGCTGCCACCCTCGGTATATGGGGCCAGAGCTCTACTCACTGAACCACAGGCGCCGCCCCATTTTTTGTCTATTTATTGATGCTATATTAAAAAGGTGAATATAACATGGTTCATTTGTATAATCAGAACTATGTAAAAAGAACAATAGGGTTAAAAAATAATTATGTACGAGTCTTAAAACCAGTGTATTTCCTTGCATTTCAGTTTTGTCTTAAAAATTTCTAATAATGCTTCTATTTGCAGTTATAATACATACAAATATAAAGTATAATGTTAAGTTAATAATTCCGATATATTGCAGAAACCAAAACTAGAGATATATTCCCTCCCTATTGAGAGCTATCTTTCAGATTTGCTGAGGGCAGATTTTTCATATTCTTGTTTTGTTTCTTCATACTAACAGTGACTATATATATGTCTGTGTGCCGTTCATGACTGAATGAATAGATCCCCTTCTCTAAGTGTCAGATCAAATTCTACCATTTAAGAAAAGCACTCTGGAACCTCATTTTGTATTTTTATCATCCTTGAGAGTACTGTGTCGTCTGACTACCAAAATAGAAATTCGCAACAGAATGATGTATAGCATGGTTATGTGTGCCTACGGAAAAATGAAAACTCAAAAAAATTTAAATGGAACATGAATAATACAATGATTACTCCTTATGAAAGTCTTGTAACACATAAGCTATAGTGATAAAAAACATTGCCTATAATGAGCTATATTAGAATTATTTAATGAGATACCTACTTTGAAACATAACACATAAATATGTAAGTATATACATATGTATATGTGCATATATGGCTATGTACATATACACATATATGTATGTGATGGCAGAAGTTCCATGGCATCACTAGTGTACCAAGGAGTCCAATTTAAACACAATTGGCATTTCTGACAATTTATATTGAGGAGAGGAAAAACAATCTAGATACCAAGAGTATATTTTTTCCATAAACTCGCAGATACAGCTTACAAAATGTCTCTTGCAACACCCTATCTATTCCTATGGTAATCACACAACTTTTACTTTAGAGGATTTTGCTTATTTTTGCTATAAGATTATGCAACACTTTCCACATTTTCCCCACTGACTACTTTCTTTATTTGCTTTTAAACGCATCCTTTGTATGTCAGCGCAAATCTCCTTTGCCAAACACAATTTTGGGATTGCCATGATTGTTCAAAGAGAACTCCCTTTGGTATGGAGAATAGCATCCGTACTTCTTAGCTTGGTATTTAAGGCCTTTATAACGTGCCCCAATCTGTATTTCTAGAGTGCTCCTGCCCTTCCTCTGACCCACAATTAAGACTATCCCCTAGGCAGAGCAAATTATACACCATTTCCAAAACCCATTCCCTTTCATTGCTGCCTTACCTTCGGCCATGCAGATTTACTGTCCTTAAAATGCCCTTCACACTTATTAGCACTTCTAGCTTTGTCTCTTGCTATTTTTCTGTCAAGACCCAAGTATTTGAAGTTATGATATCCCTTGAGACAGAATTAATTTCTATCTCCTTTTTCTGCAACACTTTGTTCAGTCTTCTAATATGGGAGATCTATACAATGGAATTAATTATACAGGTTTGTCCTTTAGCAATTGAATAGTAGATGTTATGTAACCTCCTAATATTGTAAATTCCAATAAATGTGCCTAGAACCTAATTCATGTATACATATACATCTGACCAGTGTATGTCAGTATACAAATAAATATGTGTAGACATGCACAAACTGTGCATCAGAGGCATTACTATGATTAAAAACAGTGCAAATTGACTGAAAAGATTAACATTGAGATGGCTTTTATGGTTGTCTTTTAAGTACCAATCATTCAGTTTTCAATGTTAGATTTTCATAATATATTAAGGGTGTTTCTAAATGCAAGAAAAGCCTTTCACTAAAAAGCTGAAATTATTGAAACAGTGTAACACAGTTACTATATAAACAAATTTGACCTATACATAACTACATGAAGTTCTACCTGTTCTATGCCAATGTCTACATGCTTCAAAGTCATGAATGGTTGTTCGGAGCATAAAGAATAATTAAATAACCTTTGAATATAGCACACTTGTCTGAATTATATTTGTTTCAATGAAATGTCAATGTCAGACTAAGGATATTCAATTGATATCTTTATTCATGTAGTAAGAGAAATAATTTAAAATACAATTTTAATGAGTAATATTCCTATAACAGAAAAGCTTTAAAATGTCAAAAATTAAAATTAATAAAATTTAATATTACCATATTATATATAATATATGCTGTTATAAATATTTATTAATATACTGGCATTAATTATAATAAAAAATATAAATAATTAAATTCATAAAATGTAACTGACAATTTTATTAGAGAAGTTAAATCAATCAAGAAATAATGAAATACTTGGCAACTGAACATCAGAGAAAGGTTTAAGACTATGTCCCAGAATGTGCCTGAAGACCAAAAAGTAGCAGCAAGGCCTCAAATATTTAATCACTTGCTATGGGGCCAAATGACGTAGCCAATGTTATACATATTTAAATTGTTCTATTCTCACAACATATCCCTATCTTGATTCACCAGACCACTGAAGAATTTAATAGCTTGTTGAATATCAGAGAGCCAGTAAAGGATTGAGCTGGTATTCAAACACGAAATGTCCACCAAAACTACAGATCTATTCCCCTTCTATGGTGCTAACTTTCAGATTTGCAGAGGGCAGATTATTTATATTCCTGTGTTGTTTCTTTAACCTCTGCTTCCATAAATGCAGTAGCTCAATTTCTGTGGATTTCCTCCACTCTTCTGATATATTGGCTCTTCTATCTAGTGCTAGAATAGACAGAAGACACACTTCATGGTTTGGGAGAGAGGACTAGTACGATGAGTTTCTTCTCATACATATTTCACAATTTCTGTACTAGCATCTAAAATTAAGGTTTAGGATTTCAAGTTGTTTTTGAAAGAGCAGTATTCCTTAGAAACAATAGCTGCTGCTATAATTAAAAAAATTATTGAAGAAATACAAGAGCTGAATATTAAGGGCACTGGATTTTCAATTGTAATGTCTTGGTTGCTTCCTCCCCTCTTTGCTGCTTGACCTCACCACACACCTGTAAGCCGAGCATTCTCTGGTTTTGCTGTTGTGTTTGACATGATGTGTGTGTGCTTAATCTAAAGAAAAATTTAGTGTATCTATTTTTTAAAGTGACAAAAACTGGTTAAAATTTGTAGAAAATGCTACAGAAGACAACACCTAATAAAATAAAAATCAGTCAAAAATTGACAGAATTTGATAAGACATCCATCCCAGTACTTCAGGACAGAATGATTCATGGTAATAGTTTATGCAAGAATTCTATTTTTTTATACAGCTCATTATTTCAAAAGACTTCCAGTAAGTGATGAACCCCAAATGTAGACTCATGCAATCTTGCCCTAGACATTACATCTTTCCTAAATTACATAATACTTCCAAAAGAATTTCAAACATCATTTAAGGATTCACTGAGGCAATTGAAAAATATAACATGTGAATAAATTTAATGTGAGGATTACTTAAAAGAAGATGCATTTGCCTATAAAAAATGAAGAATAAGAGAAGGAAAGTTTCGTAATGACTTTCACAAGAAAAGCCAACAGGACAATTATATATCGCAAATAGTTGTCATATGTTGATTGACATCAATAATATGCAAGAATATACAGTTTAAATGGAATAGAAATTAAATGGAAAATAAAGCCACATATAGAGACAAAGGGAACAAAATGAGCTGTGAGCCAGATGTATAAAATATAGCAGTATTAAATTAAATCTGAAAATTAATTTAAAACACTTAACCATGATTGGAAAAGGCATGCTGTTGGAGAATTACTGATAGCAATGTGAGCTATTAACTTGAGTAATGCCCTTCAAATGAAGGGTAAAGAATCAAATATGTGAAAAGGCATAAATAATTGTAAAGGTATATGGACTGATCATTTGCAACCTCTAGAATCCTAGGTTTCCTGAAAAGGAAATTGATTAGGAGAAATAAAGTCACCATTTTAGAAGGAAGTGAGGAACACATTCAAATACAATGTTTAAATCTGTGAACACCAATTCACAATGTGAAACACGTATTTAATGTTTGAAAATACAAATATGCTCCAGATAAAATAAACAGTAACACATTCTAAAACATGTTTGATTTACTAGGGGAAAACAAACAAACAAACAAACTGAAAAATGCAAACAAAAACTAAAGGGAGGGTGTGGTGGGTTAAGAGATAGTATAAATTCCAAAATATTTCATGCCACGAACTAGTTGTAATCTTTTATTAAATAAATTAGCTGAAAAGAAAATTGTATTCTATTCTATCTACTCTATGAATCTAGCTTTTAAAATATGCAGCCACCAGATACTGGCATTGATGTGGAGAGAAAAGAACACTTTTCCACTGCTGGTGGGAATGCAAAGTAACACAGCCTCTTCGGAAAGAAGTGTGGAGAATCCTCAAAGAACTCAAGTGAGATCTCCAATTTGATCCTGCAATCCCATTACTAGGAATCTACCCAGAAGAAAAAATTAATTTTATCACAAGGACGTTTGCACTAAATTGTTTATCACAGCTCAATTTACAATTGCTAAGATAAGGAAACAACCTAAATGCCCACCAACCCAAGAATAGATTAACAAGCTGTGGGATGTGTATACCATGGAATACTATTCAGCAATTTAAAAAGATGGAGACTTTACATCTTTTGCATTAACCTGGATGGAATTGAAACACATTCTTCTTAGTAAAGTATTGCAAAAATGGAAAAGCAAATATTGGGTGTACTCAGTACTAATATCAAGCCAGTGGATGATCTAGTACACGCCTACTTAAGAGAAAAACTCAAATCAGTTGAAGGTGGGGGAAGGGCAATGAGGGAGTGGGGAGAAGAGAGGAGGAAAGGGGATGGGTGTGCTCCTACAATGGGCACAATGTTAGGGTGATTAGCACAATTCTTGGGGGTGGCACACAATTGTAAGAGGGGCTCTACCTAACAAATACAAACATTGTAACCTACTTATTTGTACCCTCAAATTAACTTGAAATTAAGTAAATACATAAATGCATAAATAAAATATGTAGTCACTGAATAATTGGAACATGAAAATGCTTTGTATATTAATATATTTTCTAGAGTCATCTGTAAGTAAATAAAATATTATAGGGGAAAATCAGTAGTTTAAACTAGTGTACATTCAAATTTCTGCATATGAAAATAGCATATTGAATGTTTAAAATTTATTAAAAATCTTACAACATTTATTATAGAAAATGATTGATATTTTCAATATACATACAATTTTTAATGTTTTGGTAATAGGAATGTGATGCGCTTTACACAAAATGGCAAAGGAAAAGACTAGGCAACTAAATGATGAAATACAAATTTTTTTTTTGCAGTTTTTGGCCGGCGCTGGATTTGAACCCTCTACCACAAGCATATGGTGCTGGCGTCCTACTCCTTTGAGCCACAGGCACCACCCTGAAATATAAATGTTTAACGAGAGTAATAAAACTATCACCACAAAAATTTCAAAACAGGAAGATGATAACAGTAAAGTGATATGATTTTCCACTTATGGAAATGATAAAAAGCAGAAATTAGTTTGCATTAACAATAACCCATTTGAGTGAGTGGTTTTATTCAGTGTTTATGGGAGTATAAATTGATTCAAAATTTCTGGAAGGCAAAGTGGACAATGAATTTTTAAAAAATATTTATGAAAAAGGACTTTCTCATAGGTTAAATTCCTATATACTATTCAGAAATATTCACTATTATGTATAGTAAGTGGGTTCATTAAAATGCTATTTATAATGATTGGTAATTAAAGCAACTTAACCATGCATTAGTTGATAAAATATTATATTTTCAAAGGCAGAAATGTTAGAGTATCATTAATGTATGTTTCTATAATATTTTAATGTCACCGAAGTCACAATATTTTTAAAAATATAGGCAAATAGGTATGAGTGTTATGCATATGGGAATTATTCCAATTTTACAAATCTAAAATATATATACTTCAAACATGAGAAAGTTAGTTACTTACTAAGTTGCTGAATATTGGAAGTGGTGGTTATACATGTTTTGCATATTCTGAATGAAAATATATTACTCTTATAGTCAGAAGAAAACCATAAATGCCATGTGAAAAATAAAGTAAAATGAGTTGAAGTAATGTTAGATAAACAAACCACTGGCATCATAAGGCATTTCCTCCTCCAGCTGCTTTTCTGGCCTGTCATCCCATTTGTAGCAGTGAGAAGCCATTAGAGCAGGTGGCTGCTCATTTTATTTTGATATGGAAGATTAACCTCAGAACTATTTCTGCATTTACTAGGAAACAGTGAGTCATGACAATTGTAAAAACTATGTCCACCGACATGCAATCAAATTCTGTTATACCAGGGTTTACTTTCACATGGGATGAATGTTAGTAAAAGATGCAAATTATTTACAATGTTTAAATTCCCTTTATTAATACTATTTTTTTCAGTAATCTTGTCAGCTACTTGTATATGAAAAAACGGAATGATTATTAACACTACTGTAATGTTCTTAGTATTTTTCCTAAGGTGTGGCAGTAAAAGTATAACTAGTGAATTTGCATCAAAAGGAATCAAGAATTTGTAAGAAAAGAAATAGGATATTTATTGATTATTTTTATTAAAATTTATCTGAAATAATTCTATTCATATGTGCATGTTCCTTTTTGTTTTCAGTGGTGGCTTTGATATTCCCTCCTGATTCCTTTTTTTGATTAAACATAAACACATTTTAGATCAATATTATTACTAGGGCATATATTAACCTAATATTTGAAATGCCTCTCTATTCCAAGAATGAGATATTTAAGATAAATTCAGAAGAAAAAAATTAATTGGCATTTAGTGTGCATTTTTTTGTAGATTCAAAGAATTAGCCTTGTGTATTTGGCCAGACATGAATATTATCATTCTGCAATTAGTAGAGTATCAGTAGAGTATCATCTACTTCTTAGGACTAGTTTTGGTGTTTTCAGTCCACAAAAGGGAAGGCAAAAGACAATAATGAAAGGTAGATTGTACTTAAAAATATCTATATAGCATTAATAGATTGCTAACAATAGATATTGACCTTCAAAACAATAGAAATGTCTCTTATACTAACTCCAAATTTCTTATAGACATAAAACACACACAAGTTGTATTCAATGTATGAAATAATAATGTAATTTAATTTTCACTAATAAGGACACTCAGGCTTATCTTATATGATGTCTTGCCAAGCCATTAAAATACCCAAATTTCAGGAAATTAATGAGTGTTTGGTAAAATATTGACCTTTTGAAAAATATGGCTGTAATGATTAATTTTTACGTGTCAACTTGTCTAAGCTATGCTACCTAGTGGTTTTGTCTGATCAAACACCAACCTAAATGTTGTCATGAAGATATTTGTAAATGTGAGCAGTATTTACATTCAACTTTAAGTAGATTAGCCTCCAAAATGTGGGTACGCCTCGTCCATTCAGTTAAGGTCGTAAGAGCAAAGACTGCTAAGAGTGAGGTTTCCTGAAGAAGCAAAACTGCTCAAGCATGCAACAGTAAAAACTACCTGAGTTTGCAGGATACTGGCCTGCCCTGCAGATTTTGGAGTCAAATTCCGACATCAGATCTTAATCTCCAGCCTGTTAGCTTGTCCTGTGAATTTCCAGCTTGCCAGCCCCCACAATCACAAAACCCATAAACTAAATAAACCAATTCCTTAAAATCTTCCTCTTTTTCTCTCAATCCCTTTTCCCTTCCTCTGCCAACACCTCTTAACTCTGTTTCCCTGGAAAACTCTAATTAATACAATGATCTTATATAATTGTGAGAGTTTCTGTACAGTGGGCTCTCTATGCTGTAAACTTACTAGATATCATCAAATTGTTTTCCAAAACGTTTGTTGTACATCCTACTCAGCGATTTCACCCATCCCTGCTATTGTTATGTGAAAATTATTGTTAATTTGATGAGCATTTGATGTGCATGGAATTGTGTTTGCAAGTGCTTTATAGTTCATGTGATTTTTGTTACCACCATATTACATAAGAAAGAATAATTACATCCCCCAAAATGGAAAGGAAATTTAAAGCATCCATCTTTCTATTACTTTATTTGAGTGACCAAATATGTAATCAGCATTTAACATGTGGCATGGTATCAGCCACTTAGAAGTCTTGTAAACTTATGTGGCTTGCTATGACATTCGTTAGTAAGAGTTAGTCCCAGATCACTTTACTCACAGAGCACTGAGCCAGTCTGGCTGTCTCTTCTAGATAGTGAAGTTTGTAAGAGAGGGAGACTTAGAAACACCCAGTACGTGGCAAAAGTGTTATGTCAAGAAACATGAAAGAATCAATACTTCAGACACTAAGCCCAATAAAAGTAGTTTTTTATATAGAATGTGCAAATAGAAGAGGGAAAGGTTATATTCACAGAGAAATAAATGATGCATTAATGGGAATAGTTTTACCATGAAACAATTGTGAATGAGAGTTTACTGCTCAAGAGAGAAATCAAAAATAGAGCCAAATATCTTTCAAATATCTACCTTTTTAGTTGTCTGGGTTTGAGGTGATGGAGGTTCTAGCTACCTTTATCTGGTTATTATAAAGCTTACACATATGTTGAAACATTACATTGTACCTTATAACATGTACATTTATTATGTGTTAACTCTGAACAAAATAATAATAAAAATATAGAGACTGAGTTTGGAAGTCTTTCTTATTGAAAATAGTAGTTGAAGTCAGGAAATTTCCATCAAAAAGGGAGTATAGGAAAGAAAAAAAGAGATAAAAGGAAGAACAATGAAAAGGAAAAGAAAAGAGTGACAAAAAGAAGTGAGAAGCCTCCAGGGGAGAAAGTTTCCCAGAGAAACAGTGGTCATCATTTTCTACTCTGGTGCTGCCTACCCTTCTCAATTTCTACATCTGTTTTTTAAGAGTTTGTATTTGTACCAATCTTTCAAAACGCTATTGTTGAGCAAGGGTATATAACACCAATATCTAATGAAAGTAGCTTAATCAAACAAAATTTTTATCTTTATCAATTGTACACACAGGAAAACTCTGAATGCTAAATTAATATAAATTATAGAGATGAATCGATAATTTTTAATTTTATATTTCTTCCTATAAGATCAATTGGGGGAGACATTTTGAAAGTGAGCATTTCATTCCCTCATCACTTAGGTGTTGGTTTTTTAGGAATAATTTTGCGTGTATATACCGCCATTTTCAATAACCTAAGATATTAGACTGCACACATTATGATACACTTAAGAATGGTATAAGATTTTACTAGAGAGCTGAAAAATCTTATCAGGAAGGAATATTTAGGGACTAGTTCCTAAACAGCACCATCAGCTTTAAGCATTTCATCGCAAATTATTTCTGAAATGAGTTATCACATAAACAATGTATAGATATACCAACATTTCTGACTAACAGAAGTTGCTCTGCCTGGCTTCCTCAGGATTATATAATATCAATATTGGAGTGAATGTCTCTCTGTTCGTATATCATTGGGATTAGTTTCCCTTTCATTTTTTAAAGCCCTATTGCCCAATTTTGGAGTGCAATAATCTGCTTTAGTAACCGCTTAAAGAAGAAATTCCAGCCTCCAGGTCATTCATGTAGACTGTGCACTCACTGACGCCTCTGAATATCTGGCAATTTTCCTCTGGCTTCCTGGTCAACAAAAGAGGTATTTTTAATGTACCTCTTTTTAAATTCAGGTTAATTTCTCTTCACAAGTACATGGCCTCAGTGGTAGATAATTTCTGAGCCAGGGATCCTTTAATTTTTTTTCATTGTTTTTTGTGATTTATATGTTAAGTTTGTTTTCAATGTGAATATACCTTTACTTTTTGTCAAAAATAAAAAGTAGGCAAGTATTTTTTCTAGTGAGCAATCATATCTTAGTTAACACAGATAATCATCTTTACTAGCTTTCTCATATTTCTATTTCTGATTAATATCCTTTGTCAGAGGAATATTTGGGAATTCTGTGTAGGAGAGACTGTGAACTATCAATGTGTGTGAGACCCTGGAATTTCAGAGACATCATAAATCAGACTTTTCATGGTAAACACTACTTACATCAATAGTTGCAGATTAAAATAGCCATTTTCTAATGCTGTTTTTATGCATATCGTATTTAATAATAACAAAACATCAGTTTTGCATAATAAACAATAGTATTATTTTTTTTCTGTTATTTTGAATGCCTTGCACAACTGATGAAAATTACAGGTGGTTAAAACTCAAGGCTAATCCATTCCACTGCCAGCACATAGGCACTCTCAGAAATGATTTTTGTATATATTATAATCCTTTACTTGACATTAAAGGACTCCTAGATAAATAACTAAATCAAAAGGGAAGAATGTTTCCAATCTCAGGTGTCTGTGAGAACATCTATAATATATCTGAGCATCAGAAATACTTAGGATCAAATGTCAAACTAACAACAGGACTTCACTTTCTCTTGTTCCAAGTTCACTCTCTGTATCTTTCCCAGCCTCTCCCGGTGTGGGTCAACCCTCCTATACTTGGAAAGTGATTTGCTCATTAATATTTCTCAATTTTCACATGTGAAAATTTCGGCTTATTTTTCTTTTCCAGTTCCAATTGGTGAAAGGATGTGGATGAAACCTAATTATATCAGTTTGGGTCACCTACCCATTGTGAGCATAACACTGGATCTGGGAGAAAGGACTATGACTGCTGACTTACTTAGAAACAAATAACAACCACTAGACCAGTCTGATTGACTAGAAAACAAGAACACAGAAACTTGAATTTCCTGGTTCTCTCCACATAATTGGAATAAGAGAGGGTCAATTCTTAGAAGAAAAAGACTCAGAAGAAAGGAGGTCATCACATACAATTCAAATAAAAGATATATACTACATGTCCATTGCTAAATTACCATTACTTGCCTGACACAGGGATCCTCAGACAGCATTCTTATCAAGGGGGAAAAAAGTTTCCATGCATTCTCCTCCTGACAGCATGAGATTTGAAAATGATTTAATATTATGTGTCTTTGTTTACTTAAATGGAAAAAAAGAAGAAAATATTATAACTTAATAAAGATACCCAATCACATAATACATGAAAAATAAATATAAAATTGGATACTATATAATATAATGTGAGATTCAGTTACAAGTTTTTAACTCATTTATCATGTTGTTCCTATAAATGAAGTTTAAAATACGGTTAAATTAAGAGAACAGCTTCCATATATAGATTGCTTGGATGATTACCATTGTTTTGTGACTTAGAAGACATAACTCAGAGGATATTTGTTGCTAAAGTTAATTTCTCTGTTCCTCAGGTTTTTTTTTACTTGAATAACTAGGATAAAAATACATACTTTAGGCAGCGCCTATGGCTCAGGGACTAGAGCACAGGTCCCATATACCAAGGGTGGCGGCTTCAAACCTGGCCCTTGCCAAAACTGCAACAACAAAAACAACAAAAGCATACTTTCTAAGTTTGCGAGAATTGAACTAATTATTACTTAGAACAGTGGTACATATTATAATTTCTCAGTGAAACAGTATAAGTATTCTAGTTTTTTGTTTGCATGTTTTTATAGTTGTTACATTCTTATTTTCTCCCTGTGTGCAGGCCTTTTAATTATTTCTCAAATACATGTTCTCAGAAAAGGAATAACATACAATGTACTGCTTCTAATTTGGGTCATTTCAGCATCTAATCTTTGACATTAAAATTCAATTATCAGAAAAAGACTTTTAATACTTTTATATGATATAGAGTCCCCAGAGCTTTAAAGCTGAAGTATCCAGGACAGAATCATTGACATTAATTTAAGGAGCAGAGTACAGAGTTTGTAGGGATTATTTTTGTGAGATTTTGTTTCCTATTATCATGGACTCATCCAGTGATTGTACACTATCTTTGCTCTCGTTATAATTGTTATGAGCTAAGTGTATGTCAGCTAGTCTACAAAATGTAGAGATAGTTTTTATATGACACAGACTAAGTCATAAATATATAATTACCGGTTACTTAAGATTCATAATTATCTAAAATTGCACAAAAGTAATATTTGCTTTCTTATCAGAAATATACCATGTGATATTCATACAGAGACCAAATGAAGATTTTTCAGTCTAAATATATTTAAAAGGAAAATTTAAAAAAAGATATGAGTACTTAGATCTTTTATTTAAAAAATAATGACTTATTATAACTTTTGTGTGTGCAGTTAGGAAACTATAAATTTTCACTGAGAAAACTAAACTTTTTTAAAATCCTGGTAAAATCTTAAGTTTTTATTTTTCAAAAGTATGAATTTCTTTTTTTTTTTTTCTTTTTTTGAGACGGAGTCTCACTATGTCACCCTAGGCAGAGGGCCATGTAGTCACAGCTCACAGCAACCTCAAACTCTTGGGCTCAAGCAATTCTCTTGCCTTAGCCTCCCGAGTAGCTGGGACTACAGGTGCCTGCCAGAAGGCCTGGCTATTTTTGTTTGTTTGTTTAGCAGGCTCGGGCTGGATTCCAACCCACCAGCCCCGGTGCATGTGGCCAGTGCCCTAACCGAGCTATGGGAACCGAGCTAAAAGTATGAATTTCATCAAAACTAAATCTTTGAATATCTTATCTCATAAAAGCTGATGATAAAGCCTTAGAAACTTTTTTCTATCCCTTTTTCTATTAGAAATAGAGTAGGTTAAATATTTAACACAGATTAATAAAGCACTCAAATTGTTAGAATAGTAGGAAAGCTAAAAGATATAAAATTTTTATGACCTTTAAAAAAATTATTGTTTTAGGTTAATTTGAGGGTACAAAGAATTGGTTACAAATGTTTGCATTTGTTAGGGGGAGTCCCTCTTACAATTATGCCCTTTCCCCAAGAGATGTGCCACACTCCCTACCATTGCCATATATCCTAACATTGTAAAAGATACATAATTTATAAAGAAGAGAAATGAATTCTGAGTTATGACTTTAAGAATAAGCAGTGTTTAGGATGAAAATATGGAAAAATCAATCTCCCTATGTTTTCATAGATGATTTTAAATATATCATTAAACAATCAGAGACTTACAAGTTGTAACTTAAAACACCGAAGATACTTGTAGGTGCCATATTTTCTTTATTACACTTTTATTTTAATAACCAATGAAACACTAGTAAAAGAAAAAAGAAAACAAAATACATAACAGCTTTTGGAAGTGAAAAATATGTATGCTATATATACTATTCAATTTTATTATTTTTAGCCAAATTCAGTAGCAATCATTTCTGTGTAATAATCAGTAGGCTTTTTGAAAAAAGAAACTGGCCTAAAATTTTAAGTCAAACATAAAACAGGTAGCAATCACACAAATGTATATGTACTTCAATACTGCTTTTGAATATATCACCAGAAAATCCTCAAAAATAGTGAAAATATGAATATTAGGCAAACCCATGTCTTTGTAATCCTCAACTGATTTGAGAACAATGTTAAACATATGAGGTGACAAGTCTGGAATTAGTTTGAGTGAGTGATACTCTCCAGAGGTCAGACCTGGTTACAGTCTTAAAAGATATTTTTTTGATGACCTGATTGAAGTAGTTCAGACTGTGATTTTTATATTTTTTAAAAAAATTTTGTTAATCCTGAGTGTGTAATTGTTTATTAAACCAATATAGTTTAGATACATAAACTTACATAATACAAATAGTCTTTTAAACATCTTTTGAAAATCATGATTACTTGTCTAATAGATAATAATTATATATAAAATAATAAAGCCCTCCCAATTGTTTGAACAATTGTGTAATATATTGTGTGTAACATAATACACACTTATATACACATATATACACAATTGTGTAATATTTTGTGTGTAATATATATACACACTTATATACACTTCTATACACATATATAAGTATATATATTTATATATTTCACTATATTGTTCAAACAATAGAGAGGGCTTTATTTTTTAGGCATAATTATTATCAGACTAATGACCATAATTTTCAAAAGATATTTTTATATATATACAGATAGCTATCATCTTGTACCCATATATGTATATATGTATATATATACACATATATATAGCTAATGAGAAACTTCTAAATCCATACCTTTATAACTAGGTGTAAGTAAATAATTTTAATTTGTATTAAATCATGACCTTTAATTTATTTCACCAAAAATAAGGAGAAGCCTTAGGCGTAGGCCTTAGGTGTAGTGAATATTACCTTTCTATCACTCAATATCCTGATACCCTGGAGATTCCCTAGTTGTGATGAGTTCATAGAGTCAACCAAAAGATGTTTCTTTCCTTAAATTGATTATGTTAAATTCTGTACTCTTTCAATATATTTTTCTGCAACGTATAATTATTTATATACAAGTTTTGAAGACTATTTCCAGAGTATGCCTATGATTCAAAATCTTCTTTAAATGAAATGCCATAAGATATCCACAGACTTTTAAAATAACTTCTCAGTGGATGATGTCCTAAATTGAGTAAAAAGTGAGAAGCCTTGCAAAATAATAATTTTGTGTTCTATATCCCAAATCATAAGGAAAAGCAATTTTGTATTATGCATGAGCATAATTTTTACTCTTTGTCACTGACTGAAATAAAAAAAAAAACAGCCTTGTTGAAAATGGTCATTCACACCTGCAATTGAAAGTGTTGAAACAAATCAATAAAATTAGTATCCTGGAACAATTACAGCCTTTAAGCAAAAACGACACACAAAGGAGAAATCAGATAACAAGCTTATTCCTTCCTTGACAGATGCATTCTAAATTTTTTGAATGAGACTAATTTTCCAGTTGCGTGATGAAGCTGTATGAATAATAGGTAGGCAAGTACAGTTATTCTACCATAGTCTTTTTACATGTATATTCATAGAAACCACAAAAAAATATTTTATTCAATATAGTCAGAAAGCAAAATATCTTCAGACCTTGAGATTATTTTTGTGAAATAATTGCCTGCAGACAGAAAAAGGAAGAAAGCAAACAAGCAGTATCCATTAAAACATTGTGGACTCTCTATTATACAGTCAATAAATCTTTTGTAAGTTTATGTCCTTTGGTTTCAAAACACTTATTTTACTGTAAAATGTAATAGGGTTCTTGTCATCAATATATGATTTGTAATAGTTTAATAAAGAGTAGGATGTCTTGTTCCCAACTTTAATGAATACAATCTAAAGTTTCATGTTCCCTTAATATCTCAGTACTATGGCACAAAAATGCGTAGTTTAGTAAAAGAAATAATAAATATCACATAGATAATACTTATTGTTTTCAGTGCATTTATTTTTCTGAAACAAGTAAATGTGGTATTGTAGCACAGATTTGAAAATGTCAGTATTTCCACTATTTACTGTATGTACAGCCCCACTTTAATGAAGTGTGAGTACAACAGAGACCCTTGTCTTTCCGTGAAGCATTGCAACCTTGTTTAGTTTCTTGTGGCCAAGAAAAACACCAGTGAGTTAATATACAAAATGAAACATGACAATTCCTCATACGCATGTTTAAATTGTTTTGTTTTTGCAAATTAATGAGGGCACTCAGGAATGTAGTGCCCTTTAATTGCTAAATAATTGAGTTTCCTAGACAAATCCACTGGTTAGTACTGATAGGCCTAATGGAAGGCATGTTTTTAAACAACGTCCATTATTTTGAGTCTCCTTTTTTTCTTGTTGGATGCTAGTATGATAATCTACTATTCCCACCATTGCTGGGATAGGTACATCTGACATCGGATACATCCTTAAATGACTTAATTCAAAGATGTAGCATATAATATTTATGCTAAAGTCAGTAGCACTAATATGCTAGTATATTTTTAAAATGACTAACCATAGTTCTATGTATACTTAAATACCATTAAATTAATGCTACCTTGAAGCCATAAAAGGGAATTTCTCTACCTCAAAATAGGGAAATTGATTTTTAACATCACATAAAATCTATTTTTTTTCTCAGAGTTTAAATACAACCAATGACATTCTATTTAAATCCTGAATGTGTCCTGTAAATTTCATAGAGTTTTAAATAAATACCTTAAATACACATGATTATTTTTCTTCAGTGAAAATTTTTAATACCCCAGAAAAGTACAGATTATAAGTAAATTTGAACATGAGTCTTTAAACTTAAACATGCTAATTTCATTTTATTATTATTTATTTATTTATTTATTTTTATTTTTATTTTATTTTATTTTTTGCAGTTCTTGGCCAGGGCTGGATTTGAACCTACCACCTCTGGCGTATGGGGCTGGTGTTCTACTTCTTGGAGCCAGAGGCACTGCCCTATTATTACTTTTTTAGAGACCGAGTCTCACTTTGTCACGCTTGGTAGAGTGCTGTGGCATCACAGCTCACAGCAACCGCCAGGTCTTCCTTTGGCTTAGGTGATTCTCTTGCCTCAGCCTCCAGAGTAGCTGAGACTACAGGTGCCTGCCACAACACCTGGCTATTTTTTTGTTGCAGTTTGGCCGGGGCCGGGTTTGAACCTGCCACCCTCGGTATATGGGGCTGGCACCCTACTCACTGAGCCCCAGGGGCTACTCATGACTGCTAATTTTCAAAAGTGGTCAATGTTTTCTGTATTATTTGTGGTGTCAAATATCAATTTCATACATGAAAACAATATATCTCCATTTTCTAGAATTATTAACAGATATTTTTCCATATGGTCATTTGAAATTTTGTGTTTATTGTATGCTGTGTATCTTATTCAGTGCCTTTAATTTAAAACATAGGGGTGGTGAAGGGGAGCTCTGTCCACATTGCAGTTAGTGAAGCAGCCACTGGGTACTGAACAACCAAAAACTCATTAGAAGGAGCCAAAGAAATTTAATCATATAATTAGTATATGTCCATGTCCAAGATTTGAAAAGCTGAGGTCTCAAGATAAAAATTGTTGCACACTATTAACACCCTTTGGGAGTAAATAATATTCCCTGTCACCATCAATCACATCAGTAAAAAATTACCAGACAACTAATATACTGTCCTCTTTTTACCTTATAAGTGAATGATCTTTGCCTGATACATTTACATTCGAATGTATATAATCAATAAAACATGTGTTGACTACTATTTATCTTTAAATATTTCCATTTCTGTCCTAAATCAGAGAGAGAACAAAAGGATATATTTAGATAAGAAAAAAGGAGGATTTTGTATCAGACCCCTGTGGATTAAATCAATAACTGGATGTGGCTCAAAGAATTACATAATGGAAATGATAGATAATAGAAACAGGGAGAAGAAAGGATAAGGGGGCAGAAAATATTGAGTTTGTGTTCAAATTTGAATTAATTTTAATATTCAATAAAAGTCATCTGATTGATTCTAAAACTACAGAATGATATAATACCAAATACAGAATGATTTTCTTTGCATGTGATGCCATTATTTAGAGAACTCAGGTGCTGCTAGCTAAGGTTTGTGTTTCACTATTGTTTATAGAGAGAAGAAACTATCAACCATTCAAGTAAACAGGGTGCCAGAAAAGCAATTGTTTAAATTCCAGAATCACAAAGGAGTAAAGTAGTAGAAGAGTCAGGAGCCAAAGAGGATGTCAAGAGCTGAGGAAGACCAGCCCAGAAGGCAAACGCCTGGGCCAGCCTCCAGTGCAGAACTAGAGACAGAAAAGGGCTGTGTGCAGGTTTTAGGTCTTGGACTGAGCTTCTCACTGCAGCTGCCTTGGAAGGGATTTGAACAGTACCCAGTGGCTGGGATTGAATCACTTGCTAGCTTGGCAACTAGCAAGGTGCTGTGATTGTGGGAGGGCCACCTGAAAGAAACAGTCTGCAGTGTCATACTGTGCAGCCAACACTGGCATGCCTGCTGAGCTCAGAAAACCATACTTGGGTTGGGTAGAACAGCTCCCATTGTTTGGAAGTTAAGGCATGCATCTTAAGAAATCTAGTGAATTAGTTTTTTGTCTTATTTTCAGCTGGTCTCTGTCTTACATAATGGCATCAGTTTTTATGGTGTTTGGATAAATTAATGTATGAAAAGAAGTTCAGATTTTATTGCCTAATATGGAAAATCAGTAATCAATTCTTAAAAAAAAGTATATATTATATATAAGCTTTCTGTGGAAGGTAAAGTATGTGTGCCTGTTTACTGGAATTCCTTAGTATGGTATGTAAGGTATGAATTTAAAGATAGTATTTATCTAGAAATAATTATTTATTGGCGTGTCTATTATTTTTCATACTTAAAAGAAAATAATAATAAAAAGAAACATAGTAATCCCTGTTTCTGAAGGTGAAGTGTAGATGGAATATCATGATTTGTCACAGATAACCTTTTTAGTATCTCTTTTTTTCTTAACAGACTTTGCTTCGCCCTCTTCGAGCTTTATGTTCTTTCCAGCTCCAGCATGGTGCTCAAATACGCCTCAGCAAGGAACACCTTCTGAAAAATGGATTATATCCTAAGCCATTGCCAAAGAACAAACGTAAACTCAGGAAAATGGAACTGTTAATGAATAGTATTAAAATTTAGTACAGTTGTTCTTATGGTGCTAGTTTACCTGACTTCATCTGACAATACCCAGTTAAGTGTTCATTCAGTTTAGGTCTTTGGGTTTTGACTCTCTAAAGAAGAGTGAGAGTAATATACTAATCTTGCCCAGAAGAAAGTAGTGAACCAAATAGCCATGAAAATAACAACACAAAATTTCACTGATTCAGCCAAAAAGAAGATGTCATACTGTATTAGTTTTTAAAAATGTGCCTCTAAGATATTTTTTCAAATCCGTGATTTAAAATATTAGTTGTTGAGCTGGGTTAGAGGTTTTTACTATAAGATGGAAGGAAGTTGTCCTAATTGGAGCAGTATTGTTTCCATTAATGTTTATGGGTTATTAGGTGCGGAGCAATAATAGACCTACATCAATTTACAATCACGTACCTGAACTTTATATTTTAAAATAAGCAGCAAAAGAAAATAGTTTAGATTTAACTTATTTATTTTATAAAATAGTATAAAGGAATAAGGAAACTATAAGTATTCTTTAGGGGCTAAACTTGACCTCAGCTAATGTGATTTAAGTTTGTGTTGATTTCCATAATTTTTAAAGAGGTGCATATAATTTTGAAATTACATACATTTTCAATTGTAATGAATCTGGGTAAGTTTTGATTTTTTTGTTGTGTTCATCTGTATAAGTTTTTTGAATATTCATCGAACAGTTTATTGATTGTAGTAAACTGCTTTTATTGAAGTTTTTATGTAGAAAATAAGTAAAATATAATATGGCTATTATTTTGAGAACATATTTCTGTAAGTAGTCCTATTTAAGTTAAATCTTTTTTAATGGGAGAAAACTTTTAATTTGAGAGAACAAATTTCCCCTGCCCAGTGGGGAATATATTTACTAAGATTTTGTACTAAATAAGAAACATGTATGTAATGTATATTTATATCCAACTTAAATCAGTTGCAGTTATATGCAAATTTTCATAAGAAATGGGGACTTTGTTTTGGTCTTTTTTATTATTTCTAGAGTTTCCTGTATTTGATGTTAAGTTGTAAGGAAAAACTAAAGGTGCGTTTGTATATAAGCTTGATAAAATTTTTGTGTGTATGTGAGAAACATGAGCAGCCATCAGAAGTTATTTTTGACAGTTTTTATGTTTATGTGTTTGTTTATTGTTGCCCTGGATTAGACCCTTAATAAAAAGCTATAATGCTGATCACAATTAAAATGATAGTATTTGGGGAAACTATGCAGGAAATATTTTAAAATATTAAAAGTTTGATTCCTGTCTTTTATTGTTGACTTATTTTTGGATTTAACAACAATTTAGCAGATTTATAATCTAAAATACCTAATATCAAATGATTATTTGGTATAATAGAGAAGATATAATAGTAATAATATGTAATGGGTCCTTAACAAATAGGCTAAAATCATCTCAAAGTATTTGTTTTCACATTAAATTAAACTGTATAAATTTCTCTTAGTCATTATTATTATTTTAAAAAGAATATTCCTATGTAAGACACCATTTATATCTCAAAATTTTATTTTAATATGAGTTGATTTTTTGAGAATAAGTTTTATTTTTATCTTTTGAATAAAACATTTTAGAGTATTTTTAAACATTTTAAAAGCTTAAAATTTAGTGTTTTTGGAAATATATGTAAAATTAAGAAATTCTGTATAATTTTCTAAGTTATTTTACTAACCTCCAAACTTATATGTTTTTTACTTTGTTATCTATTTTTTACTGACATCTCGAAGGGATTTCATTTAATCTTTTTCAGCATACAGTGCTTCTCTAATCATCCATTCTCATTACACAGTTTCTTTCTTTTTTTTTTTTTTATTGTCGGGGATTCATTGAGGGTACAAGAAACCAGGTTACACTGATTGCATTTGTTAGGTAAAGTCCCTCATACAATTGTGTTCTGCCCCCAAAAGGTGTGGCACACACCCAGACCCCACCCTCCTCACTCCTTCCCTTTCTCTGATCTTCCTTTTCCCACCCCTGCCTCATTCTTTCTCTCTCTGCTCTCCCCTTCCCCCACCTCCACCATGTCATTAATTGTCATTAATTGTCTTCATATCAAAATTGAGCACATGGGATTCATGCTTCTCCATTCTTGCGATGCTTTACTAAGAATAAGGTGTTCCACTTTCATCCAGGTTAATACAAAGGCCTCAATCAGAAAGGTTAAAGGGGAAATTACAACTGACGCCACAGAGCTACAAGAGATCTGGTTTCTAAAACCCCCAAGTCATGATGTTGACCATTTAGAGCGTAGCTTGTCTCTCACACGCTGATAGAGTAAAGGTGAAATTCTGGAAGACTGATGTGGTATCTATCATGAAACTGGAGTGATGGTTCAGATGTGTCATTTGAGGGTGACATGGGCTCTCAGGAAGTGTTCCTAGTTTCCATCTGCCTTTGTATACCAAATAAAGAACCAAGAGTGCCATGTGCCCACTGATGGGGCAAAGTGGTACTTGACTCTGGAGGAAGATGCCACAGTGGGCAAGGATGTAAAAACCAGAGGCAAGTAGCCAAAACCAGTGAAGAGGGCTGACATATTAAGCTCAAACTGCTGAAGCAGATTCAATCAAACTCAGAAGTCCAGGGAATCAATAGTCCAACCGTCCTGGGGCAGATCCTGAGACATCAGGGCCAGTCTGAGGACTCCATTCTTTCTGATGCTATAAGATGCTTGGAAACAGACAGTAGAAAGCACAGGAAGAAGAAAGGCCTGTGAAGATAAGAATATGTGTACATAAAACAAGGGGCTTACAATCTCTTTTTATATGTGTAACATAAGTACATTTCTGCTAACTATAGGTGTAGCTTATCTGTGTATTTCTTAAAATTAAAACATTCCTCTCCTAGAAAATGAATCACTGAGGGTAGGGTGGGGATATATCCCCTAGGATTAGATTTTTCCTTTCTTACTGATCTGTCCATTCTTTTCCACACATCTCTTGTCCAATAACAGAAGACTTTTCTATTCTCATTTTGTCACATACTTCTATGCGATGGCCACACAACCTTCTGGATTACATTTCATATTGGGGAGCAGGATGATTCTCTCCAAAGTCCTCTACGTAAACTACGGTTCTGCATCCTCCAGGTGTATCTCTCTATCTGGGGTATGACATAAAAGTGGGGGGATCTCTGAGAATGAAAATGATTTGCTTTACTAGCTTCTAAATATTGCCTATTAAAAATAGTCTTAAAGAGCCCATGCTGACCAGTAAAAATTCCCCACAAAGAAAATTTTTAAAAAGCTGAGTAAAAAATTCTGAAAAGAGAAAATAAACGTATTAAATGACATCTACAAGTAATCAAAAATATACACATTTAAAAACACAAAGCCTTATTAAAATGTCAAGTAATGGAAGAGAGTTCCCAATGTTGGAGTGCTCTAAAGGAGTATTTCTATATAAAGCTGCTGGCACTGTTAATTTGCTTTAAATTTCTGTAAAGCAATTTGGAAATAAGTTTTTGTATTCTCCAAATGGCCTACTTAGATCATGTGTTTTTTATGATTAGAAAAGACAATAAATACAACTTTAAACAAAGCTAAGTAACTCTCCTTGACACCAATTGCTGTTGACTGTAGTAGCCTATGAGGGGTTGGTGAGACCTCTACCTCATATTTCACATAGTCTTTATCCACATTCACTGGACATTTATAGCAGTTGACAGACAGCCAAAGTGACAGGGATGTTGTGCGAGGAGTTTTAAGTAGCTCTAATTTTCTGTTCCAAATGAAATCCTATGTGGATTTTTTTCAAACACATATAAATATTCAAATACAAACAAATCAAAGCACCAAGTTCAAATAAAAATAGTATTTTTTTTGGAAAGTTAGTTAACAGGTGAGTGGTATCAAATGGATAAAATCTTTTCACTAAAACATAGCAATGTGTTGTTCATGAAAATGTTCGTAAAGCAAATTTAGTAAAGAAGCCAACAATAATAGTGACATGAAAAATTATTGAATTAAAGATGAAATCCCAGATTGAGGTGGTGAATGTTCAAATAAATCACTGTCTCTTCTGACAGGTGACTTCCTAGGAACTGCATTAGCATCTCAGAAAAGCAACCAAATGTCCCTTCAGTTCCACGATGGCTTCTTCACTGGGGAATTGGTACAAGGTTATCATCATATACACAAAGAATAAAGGATTCAGAAAGATTGAAAAGAGCCAGAAAAGTACTATTTTATAACCTTAAACTTTTCTCAGGATAGTCAACACACATAACATACACACACACATATGTGCATGTATTATATACGTCATGTACGTGCATATAGATTGCATATTTTTTCCATTAACACTAGAAGAGATGGTTTCCCTAGGCCGTAACACAAAGCTGATGAAAGAGCACTGTAACACAGTATACATTTATCTGCTTTGTAAAATGTGATCACAAGAACTCTTTTTCCAAAGCTGGATTTCTCTAAAATAGATAAAGAATTATTCTTTCTCCTCAGTCCTGTGTTTTTCTAAAATGTACATTAAAATCTTTGGTTCTTTGGTAGGAATGCAAACTAATACGTTCCTTTTGGAAAGATATTTAGAGAACACGTAGAGATCTAAAAGTAGACCTGCCATTCGATCCTACAATTCCTCTACTAGGTATATATCCAGAAGACCAAAAATCACCTTATAACAAAGATATTTGTACCAGAATATTTATTGAAGCTCAATTCATAATGCCATACCCTTTTTTTTTGAGACAGAGTCACTTTGTTGCCCCTAGTAGAGTGCTGTGACGTCATACCTCACAGCAACCTCAAACTCCTGGGCTCAAGCCATTCTCTTGCCTCAGCCTCCCAAGTAGCTGGGACTACAGGTGCCCCCCACAATGCCTGGCTGCATACACTATTTTTAAAATTTTTTGTAGAGATGAGGGTC
>CAUYRH010116980.1:0-10651 GCA_963574655.1 Perodicticus potto | reverse complement strand
ATTGCAGGATCAAATGGGAGGTCTAGCTTGAGTTCTTCGAGAGTTTTCCATACTTCCTTCTAAAAAGGTTGTATCAGTTTGCAGTCCCACCAGTGTTCCCTTCTCTCCACATCCCCACCAGCATCTGCAGTTTTGAGATTTGGCAATGTGGGCCATTCTCACTGGGGATAGATGGTATTACACGGTGGTTTTGATTTGCATTTCTCTAATAATTAGGGATAGTGAGCATTTTTTCATATGTTTGTTAGCCATTCATCTGTCTTCTTTAGAGAAGGTTCTATTCATGTCTCTTGCCCATTGATATATGGGATTGTTGGCTTTTGTGATATGGATGAATTTGAGTTCTCTATAGATCCTAGTTATCAAACTTTTGTTTGATTCAAAATATGCAAATATCCTTTCACATTGGGTAGGTTGTCTATTTGTTTTGTTTGTTATCTCCTTAGCTGTACAGAAGCTTTTGAGTTTAATCAAGTCCCATTTGTTTATTTTTCTTGTTGTTGCAATTGCCATGGCCGTCTTCTTCATGAATTCTTTCCCCAGGCTGATATCTTCCACTGTTTTTCCTATGCTTTCTTTTAGGATTTATATTGTTTCATACCTTAAATCTAAGTTCTTTATCCATCTTGAATCAATTTTGTGAGTGGAGAAAGGTGAGTGTCCAGTTTCAGTCTTTTACATGTGGATATCCAGTTCTCCCAGCACAATTTATTGAATAGGGAGTCTTTCCCCCAAGGTATGTTCTTAATTGTTTTATCAAAGATTAGGTGCTTGTAAGATGTTAGTTTCATTTCCTGGTTTTCTATTCGATTACAAATGTCTATGTCTCTATTTTCGTGCCAGTACCATGCTCTCTTGACCACTATGGCTTTGTAGTACAGCCTAAAATCTGATATGGTGATGCCCCCAGCTTTGTTTTTATTACTAAGAACTGCCTTAGCTGAACGGTTTTTTTCTGGTTCCATATAAAACTCAGACTCATTTTTTCCAAATCTTGAAAGTACGATGTTGGTATCTTAATAGGGATGGCATTAAATATAGTTAGATTGCTTTGGGAAGTGTAGACATTTTAACAATGTTGATTCTTCCTAGCCATGAGCATGGTATGTTCTTCCACTTGTTAATATCCTCTGCTGTTTCTTTTCTTAGGATTTCATAATTTTCTTTATAGAGGCTCTTCACCTCCTTCGTTAGGTATATACCTAGGTATTTCATTTTCTTTGAAGCTATGGTGAAGGGAGCTATGTCCTTAATTAGTCTTTCATCTTGACTGTTACTGACATACACAAAGGCTACTGACTTGTGGACATTGATTTTATATCCTGAGACGTGACTGTATTTTTTGATGACTTCTAGGAGGCTTCTGGTTGAGTCTTTGGGGTTCTCTAAGTATAAGATCATATCGTCAGCAAAGAGGGAGAATTTGACCTCCTCTGCTCCCATTTGGATGCCCTTTATTTCCTTGTCTTGCCTAATTATATTGGCTAGCACTGCCAGCACTACGTTGAATAGTAATGGTGACAGGACAACCTTGTCTGGTTCCAGTTCTAAGAGGAAAAGCTTTCAGTTTTATTCCATTCAGTAAAATATTAGCTGTAGGTTTGTCATAGAAAGCTTTGATCAGTTTCAGAAATGTACCACATATGCCTATACTTTTCAGTGTTCTAATTAAAAAAGGATGCTGGATTTTATCGTATGCTTTTTCTGCATCTATTGAGAAGATCCTATGATGATGCTTTTTGACAATGATTATGATCATAATGAAATATGTGATATTAAAGAAATGTTGATAATAATGTTGATAATCAATAATAATATTGATTTAAGTTTAAAACAGATAAACTGTGGATATATAAATTAAAATCTGCTTTAGTTGTTTAAAAACGTGTTTTTCATAAGCATTTTTATTAGCTGCTTACTGACTAATATGTGACAAAAAGATAATTTTGCTAAATTGAACAGAAAAAAGTTGGTTATTCAATTTAAATGTGGCTACAAGGGCAATCTATACTTTATTTCCATCACTGCTAACACCGCTAACCAAAGCCTTTACTTACCTTGGTGCATTGAAGAATTGATTTTCAGCAGTTTGTCTGAATTGAATTGGCTGCTTTGTAATACCCAACCCATATGAAGTCAATAGACAAGAAAACTCAACGATTACCAGGAAATAATAGGGATAGCTAAATAATCTTACTATTTAAAAAAAAATAGTTTGAGCAATGATGGCCTACTCGTTGCATAACATGTGATATGAATTGAGCCACTTTTCTGTGCCTTGGTGAATTGGCATGCACTTTTCTAAGTTTGGATAAGCTTCTTATATTTTATTTGTGCTTCCAAAATCATGAAATATCTCTATGTTTCCTTTTATTGTACAGATCTTATTTTATTTTGTTTTATGTTAGTATCATTTCCTCTGGAATCTTTTTTTTTTTGTCACATCCACTACATTTATGTTGACAAGGTACCTTCACTAAGTTCTTCTGGCTGCCTGTCTGAAGACTGTCCTTTGGCAGCAGTGTCAACATGTTCACAGTTTAGCTATAGCTTTTGCGTGCTTATGTTTCATTCAATTTTCACTTACAGCGTTAATCGAGCTTCTCTTCTTTGCTGCAAGTTCATTTTCTCTGGCTTATTCCTTCTTCTGATTTTTTAATTTTGTAAAGTATTGGTTTCTGACTGGGCACAAGCTAACACAACTACAGTTGACTTTGAACAACATAGAATTGAACTGTCCAGATTCACTTACACACAACTTTCTTCCAAACCAAATGTGAATCAAAAATATAATGCAGTATTTGCTAGATACAAACCACATGTACATGGAAAACTGACATTTTGTGTGACACAGTTTCCCCAGGAATAAGTATGGGACTTGAATATGCACAGGTTATGATACCCTAGAGGGACCTGGAACTATTGTCCCAAGAGATGACTGTATACGATTTTCTGTTTATATACAAACTGAGTGACAGATGCATAGTGTCCCAAACTGCCAAACTTTGAAAGAAAAATATTTGAAAGACATAATTTTTTTTAACACGATGCTTATGTGTTCTTTACTGATTTGTGGACTGAAGAGCTTTCGGAAATCTTTTTACTTTATGCAATTAAATGTAGTTAACATATATTGATAACTGAAATTGAAATTGTGATGTTGGGATTGATTTTATTTAACCAAAATATGCTGATTAAAATTTGTATATATTTTGAACAAGAAATGCTGGTTGGGACTTATCTGGAATTTGTTAGCCATTTTCTCGCCACAACTGTTGGCCTAGACAGAGTCTCAACACGCACATTGTAATAGTTACAAAGCATTCATCATCTGTCTCTAGTATAAATGGATAATGTTACCTGTCCCCAGGAATCTTGTTACCTTAAGAGAAAGACATGACATATATAATATGAAGAAACTTAGTTGTTAAACCACCTACCAAGTGATAATTGCTACAAGGGATGAATGAATATGAAATAAAACTAACTGGCCAGAATGTGGTCAACTCTCAACACTTTCTTTATCTATCACTTTGTAATGAGAAAAATTGCTTAGGAGTAAATTCTAAGATTCAGAACCAGTAGAAATTTGTTTTTAGAAATTCGGGATAATTATCCTTAAGAATTGAGGAAGAAATAATTTCTCATTTGCATTAAATCTGGTTTACTGCAGACCAGACAGGAGTTAATCAAGATGGCCTTTAAAGCTGTCTGCCATGTTACGGCTATTAGAACCGTGTCATTTTAATGTTTCTGCTTTAGAATAAATACAGATGAATGATCCCAACATTTCTGAAACCCTTATGTGCAAGTAAATCCTTGTTAAATTCCCCCTTTTAGGGAAAAAATGCATCTCCCATAAGCCTCTAATTAGAAGGCAATTAGTTTCTTCAGGTTTCACTCCTGGTGCCTGGGAAGATTTTTTTCTTATCACCATCTTCTGTTTTCAGGGGTGAGATGTGCATAATGAGGCAGCCCTTATTGAGTCTCTAGGCTCCCAATCTGCCCTGCTGTATCTGTGCATTCTGCTCGGCCTGACTATGTGTAATTCATAATGCTCACAATTAAAAATGTTATTACTTCCTTCGTATATGCTAGGGATGCTTCATTGTCTAGAAGGTGTTAAGAATTGCTTGGTGAGATAAGCACAAAAATTAAGTACAATGCTTTCATCTCCCAGGAGGATTGTGTTTAATATCTCACATTTAATTTTAGATAGTATCTGAAGTATTTAAGAGACACCACTACCTAGTATAAAATAAAAAATTGGCAATATTTCCAATAGTTAAAGTTGGCTGTGATTACACAAATTATAGTATCAAAAGAAGTGTTATATTTTATATTCTCAGATTTTTGAGGATTTAATAATCCACTCAATCTAAACTGCCTGAGTTGCTCACATTAAATTTCCAATTGAGATTCTTTTATTTGCAGGAGAATAAATGAAAACATACCTAAAACAACTGAGAAAAAGGTAAGGTACAACATATTTGTGGAAATAGGAATATAAATTTGAACTAATGGTTTCATTTACTTGGGATACTAAATCATTACATACTATTTTATTAAATGTGCTAATGTTTAGAAAAACCTGCTTTTTACCTGGTAGCATGCCAAAAAAAACTTTGAATGTGATACTGAGTAAATATACACTTTAAATTCGAGAAGATTAAACTCCTCTAAAAATATATATGTGTGTGTGTCAACAAACATTTCAAATGCACAACATTGGGAAGAAGTGGTCAGAGGTTAGTTACTAACTTTCTGCTTCATTGTGAAAAGTGGGGTGATGTAAGTGAGGATCTTATCAAATTAGAAAATTTAAGAAAGTTTGAATATGGGAAAGGATCTCACCTGAGAGGGTGAGGTGGAGGAAGCAGGAGAAGAAGGAAGAAAGCATTCCAGGCTATAGCAAAACATTGAACAAAAGCAGAAAGGTGCAAAGCAGAATGCTCAGAATGCTCACCAGAGGTCCTGATAAAGCATCACAGAGATGCTGAACAGAAGTGAGTCTGCGGATGCAGTTGTGCAATTTTGTCGCTACTATCCCATGAAACTGGGAATGGGTTAGAGGGGAGCTTGGAATGGATCAGAGACGAGAAAGGAAATGTTCTCCCTTCCTCTCTCCCTAATTCATTTTTTACTTTTAAATCATTTTATTTTTTGGTTTTGTTACTCTGAATAGCAAATAAGATACTTTAAGAAAATAGAAGCAAATAAAATGAATATTTTTTTCTCTGCATATTTATATACATACATATATTCACTAAGTTTTTATTACATTATATAGACAAAGTTTTTTTAAAAAACGGATTCATAATTGTGGAATTTTGGGGGTTAGAAAAATATAACACGTTTTCCCCACTAATTTAAATAATGATCCCTAAAACATTTGTAAGTATATTTTCTAAAAAACCATGTTATCACATTAAAAAGTATAAAAGGACATGAAGTGAAAATTTACTATCACACCTCTTATCATCCAGTCTGACTCACAATTTATAACACTTACTTTGCGTTATTCTGGTAATTTTAAATGTACATCCATGTCTAGAACTACATACTCTTTGACATGAACAAATTGGTGCATAATATATACAATATGACTTTTAGATTTTAAAAAAACCCAGATATTTTGCCCTATTAATGTGCATAGACAGATAATTATATTTCCTTTTCAATTACTGATTATTACATTATGTCAATAAATGATGATTTTTATAGTCATGCTTTTCAGTACTGAAGTACTTCTTTTTGTCACTTTCAGAATAATGCAAACAGTAACTTTGTACATACAATTTTGCTTACTTTTTTGTATACCTGAAGCATACTTTATAGAAACAAGTTGCTTGGTTAAAGTGATTGGAAGTTTTAGATTTTGATAGATATTAACAATTAACTTTGCTTATATACTGAGTCAATTTACACCTCTACCAATGGCCAATGAGTGTGGCTATTTCTCCATATCCGTATTTTTATTGGATATTATCTAACGTTTTCTTCTTAGTCAATGTGATAGTTGAATAACCCTAAATTATCTAATAATCTTTCATAGACAGGCATTTTTTAACTACCTGCTCTCAAAAACTTTGACTATTTTTTGTTCTATCAGATGACTCATACTTTTATTATTTTCAAAGGAATATGCATACTGTCAGCATTGACAACACTTTTAATCACATAAGTTATAATATTTATCCTTACATGTCTCTTTAATTTTAATTTTACAGGTAATGTTTTAAATTTATAATTTTTCTTTTGAGACAGAGTTGCATTATGTCACCCTTGGTAGAGTGCTATGGTGTCACAGCTCACAACAATCTCAAACTCTTGAGCTTAAGCAATTCTCTTACCTCAGCCTCCCAAGTAGCTGGGACTACAGGCACCCACCACAACGCCTGGCTAATTTTTTTGTTGTTATAGTTGTGATTGTTGTTTAGCAGACCCAGGCTGAGTTTGAACCCACCAGCCCTAGTGTATGTGGCTGGCGCCCTAATCACTGAGCTACAGGTGCTCAGCCTAAATTTATAAATGGTTTTATAAATTTAATCCATGATACTTCCATTTTGTTGAATTTGCCTTTAGTGTCACTCTTAGAAGATCTTAACTATTTTATTTATAGTTATGGCTATTCCACAAACTTTCATCTTTTGCCTTTCTGTAAAATTAACTCGAAAAGATTTTAAATGAAGGCAAAAAAATGTGGTGGGAAATTTCATCAAATAAGAATTTCAACAGTTTTTATAAGACCAAACTCAGATAAATTAGGAGGGTTGGTTTAGTTGGGTAAAGGATACTGCCTGCTAAAATTCATAGAAATGGGGATAAACCTGAAGAGTTGATGACAGGAAGGATTGGATATCTCAGACCCATTATACCTGGCCCCAAACAGGGCATACCTCAAAACTTAACCCCCCAAAATCATACAGAAGGAAAATTTATTCTCAAGGGAAAGGTTTTAAATGCTTCAGCCTAGTAACTGATAAAAACTAACCTAAAACTATGAAGAGTATCTTGGTAGTGTGTGAGAGACTAAATGCTGAGGACTCCTAGATTTCTTCCCCACATTCTGCTTTTAGAACCCAGGCAACCATACTAATCCCTCAGGCAGGAAACTGGGGGATTCTTTTGTAGAAGACTGAATTGCTCCAAAGATGCTGTGAGACAAATATTTAGGGGTTCCTTCATGAGAAGCTATTTTTAACTTGGGGTCTCCAGCTGATATTGACAGTCAATTAATAAGATCTGCTGGGGGGAATTCTGGGAAGAGGGCTGACTGGTAGCAACCCTCAGCAGAGGCTGCTGAGCAGAGGAAAAAAAACTGGATGGAATCGGACTCTATGAAGCCAAAGGTGGGGAGCTGAGCCAAGAAAGAATTTTGGCAAGTTGTAACCTCAAGGAAGACCATTCAAGAAAACAAATTTCAGGTACAAAGCTTATCAACTAGAGGATGGGAGCCCCTCCCCCAAGCAAGGGGTCTGTCATAGGCTATCTGCAAATGAGCAAGGAACAAAAGACCTCTCACTTCACCTCACTGGACAGAACTGCTAAATTCCAGGTCTCTTTCTCTGGGAGGTCCCATTTATGAACCTAGTCAACATCCCACCAGGAACAGACATTTTCCCCCACAAGTCTAAACTCCCAGTCTACCCTTCCCCTTTGCATGGCAGTCTGATGTTCTGCCCCCTGCAGAGCTCAGAGTGTTTGGTCTTGTCCTAAGAGATCTGGGCATAATGTGGACTGCCAACCTTCAACAGAATCTGTGACTAATGGGAAAGAAAGAGGGTATGGGAAAAAAGGGACATTTGGCAGGAGGAAGAGCAGTCCCCTGATTATGACTATGCCCAGCCAATGATGGTTTTGACCCTTCGTTTGGGCTGTGTCTGGTAGGACAGGCTGCAGAACCCCTGACTCTGATGGCACCCACAGTGGGACAGTGTTTGCCCTATATGTGCTGAGTTCAGCAGACAGGGCTGGTCCCCAGCCCCTGCTGGGCCTGTGAGCAGAGGATTGCTAGGTGTGGACTGAGACCTGAGAGCAAGGGTGTGGTCTCCTAATTCCAACAGAAGCCTCAAGCAGTGGCTTGCTGGGTGTGAACCAAGACCTGAAGACTAGGGAGTGATCCCCTGTCTCCAGCAGGGCTGGTGAGCAGAGGCTTACTGGGTGAGGATTGAGACCTGCGGGCAGAGTACAGTGCCCTGACTCTAACAGAGCCTGCAAACAGATGCTTGCCAGGCAGTGGACTGTGACTGGCAGGTAGGGGTGTGGTCCCCTGACTCCAAATGGTCTGGCAAGCAGACCCTAATGGATATGGACAACTTGATACCTTCCTGCACTATAATAGTTGGAGATTTTAGCACCCCTTTGACAGCTTTAGATGGATCCTCCAAGAAGAAACTAAACAAAGAAATATTAGACTTAAACCTGACCTTAGAACAAATGGACTTTACAGACCTCTACAGATCATTTCACCCTAATAAAACTGAATATACATTCTTCTTATCAGCCCATGTTTCATCCTCCAAAACAGATCATATCCTAGGACACAAGTCTAACCTCAGCAAACTTAAAAGTATAGAAATTATTCCCTATATCTTCTCGGACCACCATGGAAGAAAAGTTGGGCTCAACAGCAACAGGAATCCTCATACTCAAACATGGAAACTAAATAATCTTAAGCTGAATGATAGGTGGGTCAAAGATGAGATTAAGAAAGAAATCACCAAATTTTTCAGACAAAATAATCACAAATACGCAAATTATCAAAACCTGTGGGATACTGCAAAGACAGTCCGAAGAGGGAAATTTATACCATTGAAAGTCTTCATCAACAACTTAATGGATCATCTCAAGTAACTAGAAAAGGAAGAACATTCCAACCCCAAACCCAGCAGAAGAAAAGAAATAACCAAACTTAGGGCAGAATTAAATGAAATTGAAAACAAAAGAATCATTCAGAAGATCAACAAAATGAAAAGATGGATTTTTAAAAGATTAACAAAATTGGTAATGTTTGGACAACCTAACCAGAAATAGAAAAGTAAAATCTCTAATATTGTCTAACAGAAATGATAAAGGAGAAATAACAACAGACACTTCAGAAATTCAAAACATCCTCAATGATTACTACAAAAATCTCTGTTCCCAGAGATATGAAAATCTGAAGGAAATGGACCAATACCTGGAAGAACACCACCTTCCTAGACTCAACCAGAAAGAATTAGAAATCTTGAATAGACCTATATCAATCACTGCAACAGCATCAGCATTACAAAATCTCCCAAAAAAGAAAATTCCAGGACCAGATATCTTTACGTCTGAATTCTATCAAACCTTTCAAGAGGAACTAGTACCTATATTATACAATGTTTTCCAAAGCATATAAAAAGAAGGAATACTTCCAAATACATTCTATGAGGCAAATATCACCTTGATCCCCAAACTAGGAAAGGATCCAACAAAGAACAAAAATTATAGAGCAATTATCATTAATGAATATTGATGCAAAAATATTCAATAAGATCTTAGCAAACAGACTTCAACAAAACATCAAAAAAATTATATACCATGATCAAATTGGTTTTATTCCAGGGTTTTAGGGTTGGTTCAACATATGCAAATCTATAAATATAACATATCACATCAATAAAATAAAAAACAAAGACCATATGATTCTCTCAAATGATGTAGAAAAAGCCTTTGATAATATCCAGCATCTTTTCATGATCAGAACACTTAAGAAAATAGGCATAGAAGGAACATTTCTTAAACTGATAGAGGCCATCTGCAGCAAACCCACAACCAATATCATGTTGAATGGTGTAAAAGTGAAAACATTTCCACTCAGATCAGGAACCAGGCAAGGTAGTCCACTGTCTCCACTGCTAGTCAACATAGTAGTGGAAGTCTTAGTCATCACAATCAAGCAAGAGAAGGTGATCAAGGGTATCCAAACAGGGTCAGAGGAGATCAAACTCTCACACTTCGCTGATGATATGATCCTATACCTGGGAAATCACAAATACTCAACTTCAAAGCTCTTAGAAGTGATCAAGGAATATAGCAGCCATCTAAGGATACAAAATAAATACTTATACTTTGGTAAGTAGCTTTTATATATGCCAACAATAGTCAAGCTGAAAAAACAGTCAAGGACTCTATTCCTTTTACAATAGTGCCAAAGGAGATGAAATATCTGAGAATTTACCTAACAAAGGACATGAAAGATCCCTATAAAGAGAACTATGAAACTCTGAGAAAAGAAATAGCTGAAGAAGTTAACAAATGGAAAAACATACCATGCCCATGGCTGGGAAGAATCAACGTTGTTAAAATGTCCATACTACATAAAGCAATCTACAGATTTAATGAAACCCCTATTAAAGCACCATTGTCATGCTTCAAAGAACTTGAAAAATAACACTTCATTTTACATGGAATCAGAAAAAAACCTTGAATATCAAATACATTACTCAGGAGGTATCAAGTTACCAGACTTCAGGCTATACTCTAAATCTATAGTGATCCAAACAGCACAAAAACAGAGTGGTAGATTTATGGAACAGAATAGAGAGCTGAGAGATGAACCCAGCTACTTATCACCATTTGATCTTTGACAAGCCTATCAGAAATATTCAGTGGAGGAAAGACT
>CAUYRH010116978.1:0-92528 GCA_963574655.1 Perodicticus potto | reverse complement strand
ATGTGCTGGGCACGTGGCAGAGAGACCCAGAGGGGCTGTGCAGAGGTGCACCAGCCTGTACTGCCCGAGGGGCACCTCCCTGGGGGGATAGTGGGTGGGGGTACAGCGCCTGGCTGTGGCTCTGCAAAGACCTGGGAATCTTCTCCAGCCACCCCCCTGCTGCACTGTCACCAGCCCCGTCCCCGGGCACCGCACAGGGCAAAGGTTGCAGATGTGGCTGCCCTGGGTGGGTGCTGGTGAGGGGTGTGGGGGAGGGACAGAGGAGTAGAGACAGGGAAGGGGGCACACAGGTGTGGGTCGAGCACACGGGTACGTATGGGGCCTCATGGGTGCCAGGGCTCAGACACCGGCATGTGAGCTTTGCTGGGGATGAGAGCTGGGGAAAGAAGGGCTGGCCAGGATAGCATCAGGAGCCACAGGGTGGACGGAGGCAGAGACAGGCCGCTCCCCAGTCAGGCTGTGATAGAGCAGGGAGAACATGACTCTCAGGGCACAGCTGAGGGACTCCCAGGGACTGAAAAGCCTAAGAACCTGCACCATTTGTCAGCCTCACTCACAATGTTTGGAATTCTTTCCAGAGTAATTATCTCATTGATTTGCTGGTGACAAATTTACTGCTCTTGCTTTCACATCAGAAAAGATGCCCTGTAGCTGAAGTAATGCACAGAATGTCAGCTGCCCAGCACCCATGGCCTGGTTTTCACAGAAGCCTTTAAGTTCCCTGAGAGGAGCTGCCTCCTCACGTTCAGTCCTGTGGTTAAGGAGCCAACTGCACTCTAGAGCCAGGACAGGAGGCCTGGGTCCAGGTTGACAGTGAAGCCCACTCCACCATCCCTGCCTGAGTCACTGCCCTCCTCACCAGGGCAAAGGCCTTTTCTGAGCAGGTGGGACAGAGACTCTCCCCACAGAGAGTCTCCGGCTACCCTCCAGCTGCAGCCATTCTGCCCCTGGGAGGGCAGAGTTGATCTTGGCCGGAAGTCATCACAGAGGACCAGGGGTGGGAAGGAGAAACCAGGTCCCAGGGACAGAACTGCCAGACCATTTCTGCAACATCAGGACATCCAAGGTCTGGACATCACAGTTCCCTGAATAAATAAATCCCTGTCTGCTTATGCCAGTTTACATGGGGTTTTCTGTCACTTGCAATTGCAGGGTCCCGAAAGATATGGGTCAGGAGACCCTGATGACAGCAGGCTGTGTGGGTAGAGTCCCCCCCAAGAGACACATATTCCACCTCCAGGTGGACAGGCCCAGAGGACATCAGGTTGCTGCTCTCTCTAGGACCTCCTTGCAAGGTGGATCCTGTCCTCATGCTATTCTGCAGGTGGGGACGACCAGGCACTGAGGGGGTTAAAGAACTTACAAGGCCCCAGCAGAAGGTCAGAGGGCCTGAGGGTCATGGTCTGCCTCTCTCCCTGTGGGCAGCCCCAGAGAACATTGGCAGAAACCTTCCACCTCAGACACGGCCTGAGGCTGCTCAAGATCCTCGTCTCACATTGTAAGGGGCAGACAAAAGGCCAATGTGACACTGGAACTGCCCCTGAGATCACAAGGGCCCTGAGCAAGCCAAGGGCTCAGGTGATGGTCTAGGGTCCAAGAGTGGCCTCAGTGGCCTCAGAGAAGCCCTTGGCAGCAGGGCTATAAGCCCACAGTGGCCAGAGGTCACTTACTTGAAGGCACTGGGGTCTCCATGTATCTTATAGTTGTCAGCGCTGATCTGTGAAATGACCCTGGTCACAGCAACAAGGATGCCAATGTTGACCTGCACGAGGAGACCAATGGAATGGTGAGGAGGGGCTGGGCTGCACCTGTGCAGAGCCAAGGCCACCTGGCCACTGCCCTCCCCACTGCCACTCTGCCCCACCAGGGCACCCAAGCACACCAGGGATGGTACTGGGGCAAAGCAAACCCCAGTTCTTGGCCATTTGCCAACAAGCAACAGAGTGCTCGCCTCTGAGAGCTCCTGCCCTACAGAGAAGACAGAAGAGACACGATCCAGGCCCAGGGACAGGCTGGGGCAGGAGGCCGATCACGCAGACATCAGGCCCTCAGCTTGGGGCTCACACCGTATCTCAGCACGGGTTCACTGGGGGGATCCTTGGGAACACCCCTCAGCCCTCTGGACTTCACTCCTCATTTGATAAGAGAAAGTAAGATGCTCATGGCTCAGAGATGAGGAATCCCACTCACAGTGCCCGGCTCTCGTCTCCTGCCCAGGCCTGTGCTGTGTGAGCCAGGGAGGTCACAGAAGGGGAGCTTCACTGTCTGACACCCCACTTGCTGGGGACCTCTGTAAGGCTCCCTGGGGAACAGGGGTGGGGGTCAGGGTGGGTGATTCCTGGTGAGGCTCCAGCATGACCTGTCCCTTCCCCTGAGCAGCTCCCCATCATCCTGAATGGCAGGTACAAAGCAGTAGACAGTAAGGGACGCGAAGGCCTATAGTTCCCTCTGCTGCATGGTCCACAGCTGGTTTGGAGAGCTGTGCCATGCCTGGCTTTCTCCCTTGTTTTTGCAAAATCCTGAGTGAGGGTCTAGCTCCAAGCTCAAATCCTCTCTGTGAACCTTCAGGCCTGGCCACAGGCAATTATAAAGGCACAACCTAGCAGGCCTCCCAGGGCAGCTGCTGTCCCCATGCAGCCTTGGTGCAGAGCTGGAGCCCAGCAGTCTCTAAAGCGAGTATAAGGAAAACTGACTCTTGCTCCCCCAGCCTCGCCCTCATGTGCATGGGCATTCCTGGCCTGGTGCCTGCACGCCATGTGCTGCTCTGACTCGGCACCTGGTGCCCTTCCACTCTGAGTCCTCCCCCTCATCCTCCTCCAACTCCGGGCCCATACGTCAGCAGGAGACTCTTGTTCAGGGCAGGGAGACAGACCCTCTCCTTGCGCCACCCCCAGGAGAAGGCGCTCAGTACAGTACAGTACATCACCAGTCGCCCCGCATGGGGCTCATCTTAATTGACCATCTTAGCACCTGCAGCTCAGCCATCTCCCAAGTTCAGCTTCCCAAGGTCAGACTACCTCATTCCCCTTATTTTCTCATGTGTAAATGAGGCTAATGACAGAAGTCTCCAAGGCCAGCAAAGAGAAAGGGAGTTAATAGCTAACCGGCCAGTGCTGTGTCTTCACACAGAGAATGCTCAGCATGGAATTGCCCCCTGGCCTCCTTTACTGGCCGGCTGTGCTCAGTGACCAGAAGGTCCCACTCACTAGGCCGGGTGGGGGTGGCATGGGGGCAAGGTGCCACCTTCAATGCAGTTGCACTCCCACCCAGCTGGTTACAATTGGTCAGCATTCCTTTTTCTCTACAGATTTTTCTGGGTTTTTTCTCTCTCTGTGTCTCTCTGCCTTCCAGTCAGATGTCATCTGCCACGCATGTTTCTCCTTCCTCATGGGGACAGCTGTGGCAGCATGAGCAGAGCAGCAGCTGTCCACAGCCTCTGATCCTGCATCAGTGCTACTCAGTGGGAGATGACCACTGCGAGTGACACAAATTTAGCATCTTGGGAAAATACAAAACAGAAGCAGGCCTGGCCCCCTCACTCCATGTCACTCAGCCACCATCTGTGTCTGGCACGTGGTGCTCCTTTATTCTACTACAAATCAGCAAAGGTCCCAGGGTAGAAGAAGCAACCCAGGGTCCACATTTCAGAAGGAGGAAACAGGATGTGCCCTGTGACAGCAACATACACTACGAAGGAGGAAATGACTGCCAGGGGATTCTGGTGTCCTACTTCTTGACCTGGCTCAGGGTCACCTGGGCATTTATATGTGGCAAGTCCCTGGGTGTATGCCACTGTCTTACCAGGTCAGGGTTACACCTGCACACACGTACAGAAGTGCAGGGCACATAGTATGTGCCTCAGTCCACTTTCTACTGCTGTTACAGAGGACCACGGCTGGGTACTTTAGGAAGCGTGCAGCTTTATTTCTTGCTGGGAAGCCCAAGGTCTAGGGACTGCATCTGCTGAGGGCCTTCCTGAAACATCTTCCATGGTAGACGGTGGAAGATCAGGAGAGCAACAACAGAGAGGGGGCTGAGAGTGAAATTCGTCTTTTCATCGGGAACCCAACCCCGATTACTAACCCGCTCTCACATGGCAGCATCAATCCCGTCATGAGGGCAGAGCCTCTGGTCTAATCAGTCACCTTCTGGAGGCTCCACCTCAATACCAGTGCACTGAGGATACTTTCTAACACTCGCCCTTTGGGGGAAGCATTCCCAGACAGTGGTACGCATCTGCGTCTGTATCTGTCTTTATGAATCTGTATCTGTGCAGAGCTATAGATGGTCCCCAGCTTATAATGGTCTGATTTACAAATTTCAGCCTCACTATGGTAAGAAAGTGATACATGTTTAGTAGAAACACAGTTTCTTTGGGCTTTCAGTACCCACACGGCCATTCTGTTTTTCACTTTCAGTGCAATATTCAATACATTTCATGTGATATCTAATACTTTATTATAAAATAGGCTTTGTGTTAGATGATCTTGCCCAACTTCAGGCTAAGGTGAGTGTTCTAAGTGTGTTTAAGGTAAGCCAGGCTAAGCTGTGGTATTTGGTGGGTTATGCACTTTCAATTTATAATGGGTTTATTGGGAGTTAACCCCATCATAAGTCTAGGGGTATTTGTTTTCACCTGCAGCTGAATCTGTACCTATATTCATGTTTATCTGTCTCTATGTATCTGTAACCATATCTGTTTATGTCTATTTCTACATATCTGTATGTAGAAATACAGATAACAGTAACATTATCTGTTACATATCTATAACAGTGTCTGTCTACCCTTGTATCATCTATGTATCTGTCCATATTTATATGTATTTGTGTCTGAAACTGTATCTATATTTACCTTTATCTGTAACTATGTATCTGTCTCTATTTGTATCTGTGTGTCTGTATCTGTGAGTCGGTCTGCAGTTATATCTATGTACTTGTGTCTGTAATTGTATCTATATTTACCTTTATTCATAACTATGCATCTATGTCTATGTACCTAAGTCTGTAACTGTATCTGTCTACATTTGTATCGTGTGTCAGCATCAGTGTATCTGTCTGTATCTATATTTACCTGTATCTGTCTCTGTACCTGTGCATCAATATCTGTGTACCTGTCTGCATCTTTAGCTATGCGTCTATAACTGTGCCTGCATCTGCCTCTATGTGGATGCCCACCCACCTTGGCTTAACCTCAGGGGAAGCAAGGATTTTAGCTTTTCTCCACACCTGGAGGTCCCTCACCTCCCCTTTCTTCTCCTCAGTGGGCCCAACACAGAACAAGTCACTCTGAGGGCTCAGGCTAAGTTGCCTGTCATATCTCTGTTCTTGATGGCGGTGGTGGTGGGGTGTCCAGGCTCTGTGGCTTCTGTAAAATCAGGTGCTATGGGATGAATTGTGGCCCCTCCAAAATTCACATGCTGAAGCCCTCACCACTTGTACCTCAAAAACCAAACTATATTTAGAGATAGGCTGTTTGAAAAAGTTAAAATGAGGTCAGTAGGGTGAGCTGTAATCCAATATGGTGTCCTTAATAGAACAGGAGATCTGGACATAGGCACAAATGAAGGGAAGGCCACTCAGGACCCAAGGAGAAGACAGCGCAAGAGAGGCCTCCAAAGAAATCAAACCTGCTGACACTGAGATCTTGGATGTCTGGCTTCCAAAGCTTTGAGAAAATAAATTTCCTTTGTTTAAGCCACCAGGGCACTGTGGTCCCATGGACATGTTTGTATTAGGCACAGTTGGAACACCTCACAAATAAAAGTCCGTTTCCCTGCATCACCGAGGACAACCTGAGAAGGCTCCGAGTGCATCTGGCAGTTGAGATGACAGGCAAGATTGTTATCAAAAGGGACTCAATTGTCCCTTCTCCCTAGCACCAGGCCCATCAGGCCCTGCACAACCCTTTATGGTCACCCAAATTCCTGCCCCTTTAGGACAAACTCCACCAGGACACTGGGAAACCACATGTCTCAACAGAAACACTCAGCTTTCTGCAACACTTTACTTTAAAATTATGCAAGCAGTAGGTGGGTGTTTTTAGATCTGTGGTCTTGAAGCAGAACTCCCCCTCCCGAGTCTCCCCTTACGGAGCCATTATTTGCTGTGCACCTCTCCACATTTCCTTATCTGTGTGCTCACAAGGGGATGTGCACCATGTGGAACTTCCAGCGTCACAAAGGGGGTGCACAGTACTAGTTATCTTGCAGTGTGCTTTGTTGTTTGGAGATCAGGCTGAGGGTTAATGAAGACATAACCCAAGGCAGCATGAACCATGTGATCCTCTGAGGGGGGAAAGGCACAAGGCACCCCCCACCCCAGACCAGGATGTAGGACAAGTGGGGGAGGCATGGGGCTGGCAGGACTCTCCATGGTGCCCTCTGGAGCAGGGCTCAGCATGCCTTCTGCTAAGAGCCAATTACTAGAGACTTTCAGGTCTATGAGCTCCACAGTCTCTGTTCAGTATCCAGCGTGGCTCTGGAAGCCCAAAAGTAGCCTCAGACAGTGTATAAACTGGGGGCAGAGGCCACACGCTGGTAACACTCCATCTACAAAGCAGGCACTGGGCCACACTGGCCACAGCCAGCTGACCCCTGTGCCTGGCCAAGGGCTTACCTGAGGCTGCCCTCAGCCTTCCCAACTCAGGCTGCTGCTGTTGAGATTCACCTGTGAGGGCATAAAGGCCTGAAGCCCAGGTCCAAAGACACAAAACCCTCTGGGGGGTGAAGCTCAGCAGGAAGGACAGACAAGGAGTAGGGGTGGTGACCTGGAGGCAATCCTTGCCCCCTCCACCCCCACAGCAATGACAGCAGGGGCTATAGCAAGCCTGGGGCCTGAGACTAGGTCCCATACTGTGGCAGGTGATAGGGAAGGATCCTGGTTGAACAGCCTCAGAATCTCAGGCAAGACTGTCACGAGAAGGGACTTCTCCTTAATACCAGGCCCACCAGGCCCTACACAACCCTTTAATGTCACCCAAATTCCTGCCCCTTCAGCACAAACCTCACCAGGACACTGGGAAACCACATGTCACTGGCCAAAGGCAGATGCGAAATTCAGACCCCGGGAAACCTTTGACAGGCCAATTCTGCCCACACCCTGCAGTCGGCACAGAGACAGGGACAGCAAGGAACTTCATACTCGGCACAGTTGTTTTTGCTGCTCATGTTTGCCATTAAAATGTGCTTAAGGCCCTTACCAGGTGGCCCTGCTCTGACCAGGAGTCTGATACTGGGGGGACTGAAGTCTATTCTGAACAATTTCTATAAATTGTCCCCCTGGGCCCCAGAGAGCCAAAGGGAGGAGAGACCAGACCTCCATAATTCCTTACAAGGCTGGGCTAGCAAGGCGACCGCAGATGACCCCTAGGGACAGCAGCGCAGCCCTGGACTTGAGAGGCTCCGTAGCACATGACAGGTGCCACATTCATAGCAGAGCAATTAGCAGAAATGCAAGTCACCTGTACTCAAGCCTGTGCCAGACCAGAGGACCAGGCTCTTTCCTGTAGGGATTCACCCAGCAGGGCAGAGGTGGCTCACCTGGACAGGTTTCCTCTCCCTGCTAGCTCAAGCTGCCTTTGGCCCAGGGAGCTGGTCCTATCTGTGTTCCTCAGGATCTACCAGCAGGAAACCCAGGCCAGGCCCAGCAGCCATCCTTCACACAGCGGCTATTGGTGTCCCCCCAAGCACGTGCCCCTCCTCTGCTGCCAGTGCCTGTCTCCCCAGGGAACCCCCTCCCCATTCCCATGCATATGGGGGAGATCAATGCTGGGGGAGCATTGATCTCCCAAATCAGCACCAGGATTAGAGCAGTGACCCAAGCCAGGCCAGTCAGAGTATCCCCTCTGCTGGCCACAGTGACTCATAATGGACACATTCCCCAGGGCCATCAGAAGTGGCAAAACTCAACCCCAAGCCTTGTGGGATATGGTAACAATAGTGGCATTCCAAGAGCTGTTGATACTACACTCTCATGGGGACCAGAACCTCTCAGGGCCTTGGATGTCCATCTGGGACAGAGGACTCAGGGCAGCACAGTGGCACGCAGAGCTGGGTTTTCTGTACTACACCCGGAACCTGAGCTGCCCTGTTGCCTGCACCTGGCCCCTGCACTGTTGCCTGCACCTAGCAGGACTTGAGTTGCCCTGTCACCTGAATCCAGCACCCAAGCTGTCACTTGAACCTGGAACCCTAGCTTCCTGTCCCCTACACCCAGCTCTCTAGCTGTGGCCTGGCTCCTAGGAGGCAACTGCTGACACTACTTCTACAACCACAGGTCCACAGGGCCACTGCAGGGCCCCTGCAGACTCAGCTGGGACAAGCTCTCCAAGTCTTCCCCAGTCATTCAGGGAGGTGAGACTGAGTCACCTCCCTACCAGGAGCTGTGGCAGGTGACACTGCACCCCTGGGGGTGACATGACCCTGGGGAGCCCAGCAGCCCCTCATCCCACCCTCCTCAGCCCAGCTCTGCACCCACATGGGCAGGGAACTTACCACAATGACCAACAGGGCAGGGGCAACGAAGGCCCAGATGGCGCCACTCCGCAGTGACAGCCAGCAGCTGTGGAGGAAGCAGAGCCATTACTCCAGCCATCCTAGGTCCCTGCCCTGGCTGCTAGGACCACCTTTGGCCAAAAGCAAAGCAGTTCTAGGATGGTGTCTTTCCCAGTGCAGGGCCCACCAGGGCATAGTCATAATAACACTCAATTCCAACAGATCTTTTTTATCCAGGATGATCTCACATCTCGTTCTTGGAAAGGATTTTCCAGGATTGCAGACTAGGTCAGCAGCCTCTGGAGCATGTAGCCAAAATCCAAAGGAGATTTTAATTTCATTATGAAAAATAAATAAGCCTTTGCCAGGGACTGGCTTGCAGAGCATTTCAAATATGAACTAATAAGCATCTTCTATGAGGGATGGGGGGTTGCCACATGGTGCAGCATCTGCCAGTTTCATCTGCTCCAAACTCCTGGTCACTTGTGCCCCCTCAGTGGCTCCCAAGTGGGAGAAAAGTCTACAGAGAGTCTTGGTGACTAGTCTGATGTCCCAGGATATAGGGTTCAGTTTAAGGATCCAGCCTCCACGATGTGACCCCAGAACTCAAGCAAGAATACTCCTTTGCAAGCCCATCTCTTTCTAGAGCCTCACTCTAGACCCCTGGAGAGCTCTCACTTCTCAGCTCAGCTGGGACCCTAAGTGTTTCCAAGAATATCTAGATGCCTGACGCTGTCTCAGTAGCACACAGCGTGCCATCTCCACCTACAGTTCACTCACTTGGTGACCACTTACTGAGCAGCATGTCTACCCCATATCACATCAAAACCCTGCACACTGTGTCACCTTGTGTCATCCTAGGTGTCCCCTAGCTATGCTAGGGTCAGTCCTGCCATGTAGAGGAGCCTGAGGCCCAGGAGGATCCATAACCTCCAGGGCCTTTCCTGGGCACACCCACTGCCTTTCTGCCCCATTCTTCCTGAGACTTCCTGGACCAGGAGACACTAAATGTCCCAAAGAAGTGACAGCTAGAGGCCCACTTGTGCCTGGATGCCCACAACATGGAGAGGAGAGACCTCTCGTCTGTGGAAGCAGCGGTTAAGAGGAAACGCACAGCAGGTCTGAAAGTGCCTCTGCAAAGGTGCAGCTCAAACCTGGGCTCTCGGAAGTTGATGCCTCTGCAAATAGACAGATTGTGCTTCCCAACATTTCCTGCAGGACTTTCTGTCCATGAGGAGCTTCCGACAGACACTGGTCCTGTTCAGATGCTCAGTGGCCTCCTGAGCACCATGGTGCCAGCTGCTCCCGGGCAGAGAACAGGAGAGGCTCAGGTCAGAGCCAGAGCCTACGGCCTAGTGCTGGGGGAACCCAGCACCCACATGCTTCAGATGGATAAAATCAAACAAATGCCATTGAGTGTGTTCAAGAAGAACATTCTTCTTCTAATTAGTGCCTCAGCTTCTAAAAGCATCCAGGATTGAAAAGAACAGGCCAGAACAATGGTCTGTTTAATCATTCTTATTTCAAAGCGCTCTCAGACAATACTTCCTGTAAGGGCCTCATCATCAGTAAATTGTTGCGCTGTAACAGAAAAGGCTGGATTTCTCCCAGTCTCACGGCTCCTCTGGAAGCTCATCTCAGTTTGTAAAGAGTCTAACTCTCTGTCTCTTCTTAAGTACTCTCTGTAACGTTTCCCTTTCATGTTTTCATTTGCTGATACCTCAGCTAGGCTGAAACAGTAGCTTTCTAAAGACATTTGAGCTAAAGCCTCTTTTCTTATAAGGAAAATCCTGTTTCCAGAACTTGAGCACAAGACCTGGCCCCACGAACTATCGCATCCTACTCTTGGTTCCACTACGAGCCCATTAGCTGCATTTCAGGTGGAACTTGAGACCTTGGACATGAAGCTCCCAACCCTGTTACTGAAGCCCGGGACCCCCACGGCCCACGTGCCTGGCACGCATCAGACCTCCTTCCTTCAAGCACTCGCGTGTTCCCTCCACTGCAGCTTCCTAGGCACTTGCTGACTGCCACCCCAAAAGGCACAGGTCACATGCGTGGGCTCCACAGGTGACCAGGACAGTGTCTGCAAAGTCCACGTGGATGAAAATATTCCAACCAGAGACCCCTGCCACCTGCCTCTCCCCCCTGGAGGCACCTTGTTGCTAGTTCCAAGGCTGGAAGTGCCCAGAGCAGAGCTGGGCTGTTGTTCCTCACTATCTGGGCCTGGGGGAGCCAAAGCCACGGGGGCCTCACAGGGACCTTTCCCCAGTGCAGCCTGCCAAGAATGATGGGTGCTCAGATGGCACCTTTCACTTACTTGTCACTGGTCCCATAACTGTCCATGGCGGATGACACTGAAATGATGCAGATCAGAAGAGGGAGGCCTGCAGAGAACCAGACACACCACGTGAGGCCTCCAGGTCCCTTTGTTCTCTGGCCCATTATCCACTTTACACCTGGTACAGGCAGGGAACCATGTGCTCCGTGTTGGGGGCACAGAACGGCCCCAATTCCCAGGGAAATTACAGTCTGAACAAAAGAAGACAGCACACGTGCACAGACCCGCTCCTGCCCCTCACACTCACGCTGCCACGCATGTTAGCTGAGGGAGTGTAGAGCCTGGTCAAGGCAAATGGCTTGAGTAAGATGTGGCTCTTTGGTGTCAGGGAGAGAAGCCCAGCTGGGGCTGTCCAGACCCATGGCTCCCAACCAAGGCCAAGGCAGCTCCACAGGAGACAAAGGCATTTGGGGGCTGTCATAGCAGGGGGTGGTATCTGGTAGGTACAGGCCAGGGACTCTGCTATACACCCTGTAATGCATGGGATACCCTCCAAACAGGAATTATCCAGCCCATGTGAGTGTCAGCAATCTAGAGTGGCAGGGGAGGCTGGGTGACGCGCACATGGTCCACATGCTACTAGTGTCTGAACCTGTCATTTTCATGGGGAACACCACTGCATCACACCATGTGGCCCAGGTGGGCCAGCCTCTTCCTGACTCTGTTGGCAAGTGACCCAGGACTGACTAACTGGATGTCAATCCCCTAGCCACAGCTTTTGGCTTGGGGCTGGGCATGTGATACTGGGTGGACCAATGAGTTGTAATCAGGGACTTTCTTTGAGGCTGCTGACAGAGATCTCTCTTCTCCACTGGACCCCTGAGCAGCTGAGAGTGTTAGACTGGGGTCCAGGTGGCCACCTTGGTACCGTGCGGGAGAGAGCTCACAGCCCCAACACTGAGGAAATCAGAACTGAGTGATGGAAAAGGCAGGCAAAACCTTGCCTAACCTCATGGATCAATGCCTAAAGTCCAACACCTTACAACTTTTTCGTTACATGAGCCATTAAGTTCCCTTTTTGCTTATACCAGTGTGAGTTGGATTTCTATTACTTGAAACTGAATGTGACAGATTAAATGTGTTTAATATTTTACAAAGCCTTATCAGACTTTGTTTGGGAGGGTGGTGGCAGAGGCGGTCTAAGACTAAGGTAGAAAAACACCTGGCTCAGCAATGCTCAGTGCTTCCAGCCATTCTGCAGAGAAAAACTTCTACCGTCACACTACTTTTAGAAACGGTGACCTAACCAGCAGTGAGCCAGCCTCTAATTCCACTTTGGATGCTCAGATGTTTCATGTGCTAATGTATCTCGGACTATTCTGCAACATTTCCCAAGCTCCAATCCATGGAATTTATTCTGGAAACACGGCTCTCTACCTCCACACACAACTCATGAACTTAGAGGCAGATCCTTCCCAAACCTGATTCAAAATTGAAAACAACACACTTCTAGATGCTCAGAAAGTGGGTCATTGTCCATGGGGTCTCTGTCTGCTGCAGCCGCACTGAGCTGGGCCGCCCCGCCCTCTGCTCCCTCTGCAGGGAAGGGTGGAAGGAAGCATAGGACTGAGCCTCCCTCCACCTACTGACTCTCTCCCCAAAGGGGATGTGCTGCACTTCCCAGGCCCCTGGGATAGAAAAGTGGGGGCAGAAATGCATTAAGAATGTGTGGCTCCTTGGAAGGTCAGTGGCTGAGGTCACACAGCCATGGGAGATTCTGCTCCAGATAAGGGGGAGGGGGACCAGCCTGCCACCCACCTCTAGGCTCTGGCTCACTAGCGCCCTCTGGGGGAAGAATGAGCTCCACCCCTCCCCTTCAGAGAACCAGGGTTTTTGTTTTTTAATTAATCACCCTGAAGAGGTGTCACCCTAGACAGTCCTGTTTCTGAAGCACTTTGTTTTAAATGTCAAAATAGTCTCAATGTATTACAGAATGTCTGGGCCATAAAGCCGTCCACAGAGGAGACTAGGTGGCCTTTGGGACTTGGGTGGACAGCCTGGGAGGTGGGGACGGCCATTGCCCCAGCATCGCCCTGCCTGCCCTGACAGACACAGCTCCCACAGTCCTGGCCCTCTGTGACCTTTGGGAGATGGGGACTGGGATTGACTATGATCAAGTTTATCCCCAGATGACTGGGAGATTTCAGGAAAGAAATCAGGTTGCAATAGAGAAAATAAAACAGGTTACATTTCTTCCCCATCTGAGTTTGTGATCAGACCACACACATCAGCTGTGTCAACATGAGAACTCTCAATTCTTGTCATTCTTCTCTCCTGGCTTCCTCATGGGCAGAGACTATGTGTCCCTCACCTCTGCTCCCTCCCAATTCCCGGCACAGGGCCCAGAGGCCAACTAAACCCCAAAGACAGCAGCCACTGGCTGGACACCCCTCATCCCACCTCAGCTTTAGTCTCTGGGTTTCCACAATAACAGCGCTTAGAGCAGTGATTTTCAACTGGTGTGCTGCAAATTTTATTAAGGACCATTAATTAAAATTAGCCGGGTGCTGTGGCAGGCACCTGTAGTCCCAGCTACTTGGGAGGCTGAGGCAAGAGAATTGCCTAAGCCCAAGAGCTGGAGGTTGCTGTGAGCTCTGACTCCACAGCACTCTACTGAGGGTGATAGAATGAAACTCTGTCTCTACAAAAAAAAAAAAATTATCTTTGAAAGAAGTTCAAAGCATAATAAGTATATTCTTTTTCTTTCTTTCTTTCTTTTTTTTTTTGGGGGGGGGTCAACGTAATTTAAGTGTGCCAAGAAGTTTAACTATAGATTCTAGTGTGCCATAAGATAAAAAAGATTAAAAGATTGAAAAACACTGACTTAAAGGATGCAGTGGGGCCTTGGCAAGTCTACAGGCAGACACTGCCAGCCCAGAGCTCTCCATTGCAGGACCTCGCTGCTCCAGGAAAGCTCCTGCCTGTGATTAGTAACTGCTGGCGCTGGCCCAGCACCAGCCCAGCCCGTCAGAATGAGGGATGCAGTTCATGGGCTCCTGATGAAATTAATTAAGGGAGATCTGGCTGGAAGACAGATGGAAGTTGCAGAAGTGACAGGGCCAGCCCGCCCTAGATGTGCAGGGAGCCTGGGGCAGGCCTCTGGCCCCGCATCCCCCAGAATCCACAGTTCCCGCCACTGCCGTCAAGGAGGGCAGATACTCAGGTGCTTGGATTCTATGTAAAAATCCCTCAATTATTTTAATATTGGCAAATGATTAGTTTTTGCCCCAATATTGTGCCAATCAAATAAAACAACTTTCTAGGCTGGATGGGTTGGCTAGGATTATCTCTCTTTCTCATACACACAGGTGACATACACCACTCACTAGGTTCCTCTGCCTCCAGAGACAAACCCCACCGACACTTTTCATTCGTGCCCCCATCTTCACTGTGCCTGTGGCTGTGTGTGCACACCTCTGAGTGACATGATTGTATCCCCCTAGAAATAGCAAACTCCTGGCGTTGTTCGTGTATCAACCTCTGAACCTCACTGAGGACAGAGATCACAGGGAAGGGAAGCTCCTCTCTGGCGGACTCAGGAAGGCGGGAGGGCAGATCGCTCTGGACCTGGGCCCATGGCAGGGAGGCTGGAGAGCAGAGGGTGTCCAGCTGCAGGATCCCCATGCACAGCAGCAGCCACGTGACGGTCCAGCCCGAGCAGTGAGGCTGAGGGTGGGACGTCCACGGTGGCCTTGGGGAGCTCCCTACGTGGCCAGCAACAGTTTGGAGGTGGTTGCTGGGTCTCCCCTTCAGTGTCCCCAGGGAAGCCATGAGGATTGCATAATATACCTCCACTGCATCCTCAGATAAATTATACTTTCTGATTCAAATCACAAAATAAACATGTTTTTCTGCTCCTTGCATAATGAGGACTGTGAAAATTGAACCTATTTGCCAAAAACCAGAAAGGAACCAGGTAGCAGGTCCCAAATGCCTGACCAATGGTTTATAACAAATGCAGGAATGCTGAGGCCAGTGTGCAGCCTGGGCAGAAAACAGGGCCCCCCCCCAGGCCCACAGAACACCCTGCAACAGGCAAGAGCCAAGTCCAACAACCAGTCCCATCCCTGGGGAGATGATTTCCAAAATGACTGTACTCCCGGGTGAGATAATGAAAACACACAAGAATTATTTTTAAAAAATTGAGTCTCTGTAAATTTTCCTAAGGGCGTACAGCAAATTTTAAAAACTTTACTCAAACAGATCTACTAAATCTTGTTGAGAACAGTGAGAGTCTGGGGCACCTGCTCCCTGCCTGGCTCAGTGTGAGGTGGGGTCTGCTTCAAGCTGGTGTGAGCTCTCCTTCGCCTAGGCTCCCAGAATCTTCTAGGAGCAGGTGGCCTGCACCTCTCACCCTACCCCCGTGTTGCAGAAGGTCCGCTCCAGGGAAAGCAGCTAGGAGGCTGGGCTTGCTCCCTCCACCAACTCAACACACAGTGTGCAGGGACTGCCCAGCACCCCAGATTGGGACTCTGGGGCCCCACCGCGTGGAGGCTCTGTGCTGGGAGAGACGAGCACTGAGGATTAGAAGCTGCCTCCCCTGGTGCCCTCTGCCAAAAGAAGACATATCACCCCAGGAGAAGTGGGCCACTGTCTCTGCTACCAGCTGTGGTACAGCACCTAAGAAACTGTTCCCAGGGAAGGAAGGCCATTGGAATAGTGAGCTTTAAAGTGTCCTCCAGAAGAACTGAATTTATTTGGCTCAGAGTGTGTGGAAGTTTAAGGATCCTGGAACAGAGTATGGCCTAGGGAGCGAGCAATGATGAGGGGGCTGGTAGCACCAAGCTAAACCTCATGTCAGTGAGTCTACAGAGACTCAGGGAAGAGGCAAGTAGGAAGTGTCTTCCTGAGTTTGAAGAAACCTCAAATATTGGCCTCAGAAACACCCTGGATTTCAGTAGATCAAACTGGGGAGTAACACGTGGTCCAGGCTGCTGTCAGCACTGACAGAACAACCAGATGGCAATTAGTGGACCCTACAGATGGTGCAATAGAGATGTGGACAGATGGCTCAGAGCAGAGGGGGAGACAGTCAAAGTCCACTCTACTGACACCTCTGATGTCCCCAGGTGACTGTGCACATGCTCGAGGCTGTGCCTCTGGGGATTGACACCAGGAACCTCACCCTGGGGAGGAAACAGACTTTTATAACTAGTTCAGCCAAGTCTCTAAACAAATACACAAGCAACAAGCAAGAAGCCATGGGCAGAGGGGTCAGGATCCAGAGTCACTACAATCTATTATCTTAAATGGCAAGTCTTCGACAACAGCATCTCCCAGAATCCCCCAGAAAATAATGAGACACACAAAGAAACCAGTAAGCATGACCCATACAGAGGGGGGAAAGGAGGCAACTGAAACTGCCTATGAGAATGCCCAGATGTCAGATTTAACAGAAAAAGCCTTCCAAGTGGTCATTATAAACATATTCAAAGAACTAAATAACTCATCCTTTAAGAAGTAAAGGGAAACATAATGATCATATCTCATCAAATGGAGGCTATCCATAAGAGATCGAAATTTCTAAAAAAAGAAAAAAACGAGAACCAAATGGAAATTCTGGAATCGAAAAATGTAACTGAAATGAAAAATCAGCTAGAGCTGTTCAACAAAGATCCAAACTTCAGAAGAAAGAATCAGTGCACTTGAAGATAGACCGATAAATATTATGCAATTTGAAGAACAGAGAGAAAAAGGAATGAAGAAAAATCAATAGAGACTCATAAAAATGTGCACAACCACTAAGCACACAAACGTATGCATAATGGGAGCATCAGAAAGAAAGGAGAGAGAGAGAGAGAGAAGCAAATTCGAAGAAATAAAATTTCCCCATATTTGAGGAAAAGTGCTAATTTACATACCCAAGAAACTCACCACACACAAACAGGATAAACACAGAGATAGATGCCCAGATAGATGCCCAGATATGCACAGAGTAAAAATGTTAATAGAAAAAGAGAAGAATCTAGAAAGAATCAGGAGAAAAACAACTGTTCAGATATGTACAAGGGACCCCAATAAGATTAAGAGCTGACTTACCATGAGAAACAGTGGAACAAGAAAGCAGTGATATAACATTATCAAATTACCAAAAGAGAAAAGAATCCTTTATCTACAAAACTATCTTTTAAAAATGAAGGTGCTGGTGAAATGTGCATCTGTAAGTAAATAAATAAATAGATGAATAAATAAATAAAAATGGAGGTAAAATGAAGATATTTCCAAATAAACAATAACTGAGAGAATTTGTTATTAGTAGACCTGTTGTACAAGAAATAATTTTAAAAGTACTTCAAGCTAAAAACAAGTGATTTGGGCGGCGCCTGTGGCTCAAAGGAGTAGGGCGTCAGCCCCATATACCGGAGGTTGTGGGTTCAAGCCCAGCCCTAGCCAAAAACTGCAATAAATAAATAAATAAATAATAAAATAAAATAAAATAAAAACAAGTGATTTCAGATAGTAATCTTAACACATACACACAGAGCAATCATGCCAGATGGTAACTCAAAATTCACAGGAAAAAAAAAAAAAAAACGAATGAAGAAGACCAGAAATAGTAAATAAGAAAGTTAATATAGCCAACTCTATAAATATGTATTTGCTCCCCTTCCTTATCTTAGCTTCTTTAAAAGACTTAAGATTAAACAAGGCAATAATTACAGCAATATATTTTTGATATGTACCTTATACAGATGTAATATGGATCATAAAAATCACAAAAAAAGAAGGAAGAGAAAATAGTATTATATAAAAGTAACATTTATCTCTCATAATTTAGTATAAATATGAAATATACTTTAATATACTCAAATGCATATGGTAAGCACTAGAGCAACCACTAAGAAAACAGCTCCAAAAGGGGAAAAAAATCATTAAGAGAATCAAACTGTTACACTAGAAAACAGTCAATTCAAAAGAAAGCAATAAAGGAGCACTGGAGAAACAAAATAGGTAGTAGAGAAAACAAAGATAAAAATGGCAGATATAAATTCATTATACAAATCCTAAAATTAAGTGTAAAAGGATTAAATGATCTAGTCAAAAGTAAGAAATTGCCAGACTGGATTTAAATAAGAAGCCAACAACATCCAGGAGAGACACGCTTCAGAGTCAAAGACACTAGTAAGTGGAAAGCAAAATGCTGGAAAAAGATATACCATCAACCATAAGAAATCTGGAGTGGCTATACTAATTTGAGACAAATGGACTCAAAGATGGTAGTAGAAATAAAGGGAGATATTTTATAAACACCAAAGGGGAAATTCTTCAGAAAGACATAAAAATAAACATACATAAACCTACCAAGGGGATACCAAGGGATGAAACAAAAAACACTAGAACTGAAGGGTGAATTAGACAATTCAACAAGTGGTGACTTCAATTCCTCACTTAAGTAATGGACAGAAAAACTAGACAAAAGATCAACAAGGAAATAGAAGACTTGAATAACACTGTACCATAACCACCTAGGCCTGACAGGCTATAGGCTGCTCCATCCAGCAGCAGCAGAATACCCACTTTTCTCAAAGGCATGTGGAACATTTTCCAGGTCAATCATTTTCTAAGGCATAAACAAACCTTAACACATTTAAAAGGACTGAAATCATATAAAATATGTTATCTTTCCCCAGTGGAATAAAATTAGGCATCAGCAACAGAAAAAAACAAAGAGAAATTCATGAATATATGGAAACCAAACAACACACTTATAAATAATGAATGGATCAAATAAAAAATAGAAAAAGAAATTAGAAAATGTTTGAGATGAATAAAAATGAAAACACACAAATGAAGCATAGGGGATGCAGCTAAAGCAGTGTATAGAGGGAAATACATAGCTGTATGTGCCCATGTTAAAAAAGGAGCTCAACTCTGCAAACTCAACTTTTACTTCAAAATACTAGAAAAGAAAAATTAGCAAAAATAAACAGAAAGGAAGAAATAATAAAGATTAAAACAAAAATTAATGAAATATAGAATAGAAATAACAGAGAAAAATCAATAAAACCAAAAGTTGACTCTTTGAAAAGGCCATCAAAAGTAACGAAGCAAGTCAAAAATGCTGCAAGTATTTCTAAATGATGTGGAATTTTTGCCTTTGATTGGCTAATGGGCTCTGCTTCCCATCTTGGCCTCTGAGAGACACCAAGAAGGACCATGTGAAGATGAAAGCACACCTGACCTAGCTGTCCCTCTTCGCCTGCTTCATCCTCACCTGTCCCATCCTTCCCACCTGCCCTGTCCCATCCCGTGTGCCCCATCCCCTCCCTACCAGCCCCACCCTCCTCAGCCCACCTACCCCATCCCATTGCATAGTAGTAGCGGTGTTTGCTGTCCTCTGACCCAAAGACCTTGATCACCATGCTGTAGAGGTGCAGCCCTTCCGCCAGCATCCACGCAAAGGAGCTCAGGAAGAAGTAGTGCAGAAGTATGGCTATCACCCGGCAGGGGGCCTAGGGTCAACCACAGACACAGGAGATGAGAGCGCCCTGGGGTGTGGACAGGGCTCAGTACCCACTGCCTGCTGCCATCTCTGTTCACTTGACCACTTTTCTCCCTGGGTGTCTTCTGACTTCTCATCAGAGTGATTTGCGTGCAGCCCGTGACCCAGGGTCAGTTGGTCACTCCACCATGCCAAACCCAGGTACAGACATGGGTTTAGGAGAGGGCATAGGGTTAAGGCCCAGCCAATCAGCACAATCATGTCCAAAGCACTGGCTCAGGGCTGCACACACGACCCAGCTGGCCCAATCAGGGTGGCTCTGGGGCTTGAGTGGAGCCAAATGGGGAGGATTCCCCCCCTCAGGCGAGGACAGGAGCTTGGACCTTTGGATACCTGGAGAGGAAACACCAGAAGGGAGGGGGCTGAGCGGCACGGACAGCAGGCCCCACCACATGGCCTAAACCCCTAGATTCTGAAAGGTTTAGTTCCCCAGAATTTATAGTTCTAGTTTGTATTCAGTTACCTAGGAGTAAAAGATGCCTGGGAGACACAGTGACTCTCCTTGGGTTAACTCTCAACAGGAATCATGGACAGAAATGCACATGGCTTACACAGGCTGGTCCTGGCTGCACCTGAGGACCCCACTTATTCTACTCAGTGCCGTCAGACTGTGCCAGAACCAGCCCCAACCCTGGGCATGGCAGGAAGTCCCGCCTCTCTCCCCAGCACCTGGATTTATGAGGCCACATCACTTCGGAGCAGCAGTTCTCAACCTGTCACGACCCCCAGGAACTGTATTAAAGGGCCGCAGCATTAGGAAGGTTGAGAACCACTGCTTTAGAGGGTCTCTGCCCTGTGCTGTCTGTGAGGTCTCAGACTTCCTAGGGTCTCAGAGATTCCCTCCCTGATGCAAAGGGCTGGTCCTCAGAGACCCTCTGCTGTGTAGCACCCACGCCTGGTGGGCAGAGGTGGCAGCTCTGAAGGGCTCAAGTCCTTCTCTTACCAGCGGGATTGCTGGGCCCCAATCCCCCGATCTAGAGGCAGGAAGAAAGGTGGGCTGTGAGCGTGGGATGATGCTGCAGCCCTTGGCAGAGAGCCTCGCATGTGGTCCGCAAAAGAGTGTGGGCTCATGAATCTCACCTTCTCCCCAATAGTCACAGCCCTGGTCGCATGGGGGACACAATCTGAATTCGGAGCTGAAGATACTACAGGAGAAGGGACTGCCCAGAGCCGTCGGGGGAGGTGGGTTGTGGGGGGACAGTGAAACAGAAAGGGTTTCATGGGGTGAGCAGCCGTGCTACTCACTGAGCCTGGCTCGAGGTGGAAGCTGATGAGCAGCAGGACCTGGGCCACCAGCACAGCGAAGGACAGGTTGGCGTGGATGTGGTAGCGCTGGTTCCTGATGGTGCTGACGGAGCTGAGGACACAGGCAGGTGTGATGCTCCCTGGCCCCACAGCATCCATCCCCCTCCCCCCAGATCTCTTCCTGCAGGAGCATCGAGAAGGACTTCACAGAACCCAACCTGGCTGCTGTCTCCCTGCTGTGGACCCTCCATGGCTCCCTACTGCTCTTCAGTATGATCCTAGGTCCTTCCACAGCCCACCCAGCCCAGCTGGCTGCTCTGACTCGGCTCTCTTCTTTCCCACTCACGAAGCCACTGTGTGTCTTTCATGGCTCCACAGCTCACTCCAGCATTGAGCCCTATGCCAGCTGGGGCAACCCACCCGCCTGGGGCTGTACCCAGCAGCTCAAATGCCTCCCCTTACACCACTACACAGGGGAGGCCACACCGGGCAGTAGCCCCTCCCCACACCACTACAAAGATGCAAAGATGTTATTATGTGTCTTGGGCATAGTTGAGTCCTCAGGCGTGACCCCATGCCTGGGTTTGAGGGCCTTGCTAGGAGCTCAGGAGCAGGAAGGGGTCCAAGGATAGCTCTGCCTGGCTCAGATCCCCCCTGGAACTCCCCATCTGTCTGGGCTGGGGCCTTTCCAGACCATCCCAGCTCAGCTGGAGCTTAGTGTCCCCAACTCCACAGCTCTCTCCCTCTTTTATAGGCCACCCAGCAGTCCTCAACCCTCTCTTGTACTCCAGATCTCAAACTGGGGAATAGGTGGAACATGGAGTGTGCGGGGTGCAGACAGGGCCAGATATCCACACTAGCAGTGAGGTGAGCTGGGCAGAAGTTGACCCCAAACTGCCAAGGGAGCGCCAGGGGAGAGCAGGGGGGACTCACGACAGCACGGCGAAGGTGGCCAGTGTGGCAGCCAGGCAGAGCACGGACACAGAGCAACCGATGTAGCTGATGGACGACAGTGCCACCTGGTGTCCACGCGCAAGCTGGAGAGCAAAGCAGAGGTGTGAACAGGCATGTTGGAGGATCTGGGTCCCGCCTCCCCACCCTCCCACAGATGGCTGCATGCTCTGCGTGTGGCCCACCTAAAATCGCCTCCGATCCCTCTATCTTCTCCAGCTTCCACCCCCTTCCACCCCAGCCATCTGCCCCCTGCCCGTCCACCACTGCGCCTGCCCACGAGCCCCCAGGCCCGCCTGGAGCACACGCAGCTGAGAGGTGCTGCCACCCTGAATGAAGAGTGAAGGGTGCGCGTCCCCACTCAGTCACATCCCAGCTGATGATCAAAACTTGTGATTGGCTGTGAAAGGAAAATACCAACCACTCTCCCTCACACGGTGCCGCAAGGAAGTCACATGTGTTGGGTGTGTAGAGCAGGGCTGGGACACAGGACACGCTGTGTAAGAGCAGGCTACCGCCCCTACCATAGGTTGGTGCCGACTCTGGTCCTCCTCATGCGACAGGTGCCTTGTACACATCAATCAACCCACCCACCACCAACCCACCCACCATCAGCCAACCTTATCATCACTCAAACCCAACCACCAACCAAAATCACCATAAACTAAACCCACCATTAACCAACCTTATAATCAACCAACCCCACCATCAACCAACCTCACCATAAACTGAACTCACCATTAACCAACCTTATCATCACCCAAACCCAACCACCAACCAAAATCACCATAAACTGAACTCACCATCAACCAACTGTGCTGTCAACTAAACACACCATCTACCAAACTTACCATTAACCGACCTTATCATCAACCAGCCTCACCATCGACCAATGTCTCAACCATCACATCTCCCCACACACTCTCATCAGACTCCCCCCCCACAGTCAGCAGCTTGCCGGGTGCAGTGGGGACCACTGAGAAGAATGCTGAGGCCCCCCACTGCCGCTGACCCATGCCCGTCCGGCAGCCAGAGCCAGTGCCAGTGGTCAGGGCTGTGCCTTGCCAGGTAGCCATTAAGGGTGGGTTCAAGAACCATCTGTCTGGGGGAAGACAGACCCCGATTGGCGGGGGTGCGGTGTGGGGTGTGAAGGGAGAACCCCCCCAACCTGACCGCAGTGCTATTCTTGCCTCCACCAGATGTGGTGTCCCCCCACAGTGCCCTTCCTTTCCCACCTGCAGCTGGATTTAGAAATGCCCAGAGAAGCCAGGAGTCTGTTTCAGGACACGGATTCCTGAGTCAAAGAACATAAAGGCCCCTGCTCCCGGTGCTTCACGGGGCAGGACACTCAGAGGCTCCGGGGCCTGCACACAGATGGACAAGTGGGACTGGCCGCCAAGGAGAAACTCTCACCGGCTACGTTCTCAACAACAGTCCCTCTCAGCAGCTTTCATTGTGCCACCCTAGACACCAAGAAGCATGTCACTGTTTTCCTAAAAGCAGAATGACAGGCACACATGAGGAAGGGTAACTGCCTGGGGTGGGGCCTGCAGGGTGTGGCAGGACGGGGGCAGCGTCTCCTGCTGCCAGCCAGGATGCTCTTGGCACGGCCAGATCTTCTCCTTTGTATTTTCTTGAAGCAGAAATCCAAAGTTTTAGATAAAATAATTGGGTTTTGAAATATTGACAACTAAATGTAAAACTCTGTGGGCAAAGGGTATCCTGTCCACTGGCCAGAGTCAGCCTCCGACCACAGCTTGTGACTATCTCATTAACATACTTCTCTCCTGCACTCGCTGGGTACTGGAGGGGGTTCCTGAGGGAGCAGTTTTTCCAACATAGGCCTCCTGTACCACTAGGTCCTGGCCACCCTGCAGCAGGTGCCCCGGCCACTCCCAAGGACCCTCTAGAGCAGCCTGGTGGGGGGATTGCCGAGAGTGGGCTCCTAGAAGGCACCAGTGCCCTGGAGGGAGGAGGAGCCCCCAGGTAGTGGGCCCTGGCTCTCCCGCCAACTCAGGGGCTGTGACCACCACCAACCCATGAGGCATCACCTTCCCCTCAGGGCGTAGACCCGGAAGGACAGCCCATCTCACTTTAGACGACCAGATTGCCCCCTGGCCCGCCCACCTCGGTGGGGAACACAAGCACAGAGGCAGGAAGGCTGAGCTAACGTAAGGCTGGGCTCTAATGGCTGCCACCATGTCAGCCCCTACCCTGCACCCTCAGCCCTCAGCCCCCGAGTCCTGGTTGTCCCAGCTTCCCTTCACTGCCGTCCTGTAAGCTTCTTCTCTGCATCAGTCACTATGGAGATGCACACCTGAGCCTGTCCTCGTGAGCCCTGGTGGGGCCAGGCTGTGCCTGTCCACCACAGCTTCACTGCAGATGCCACTTCCCTGCCCACCTGCAGCTGGTCCACAGAGATGACGGAAATCCTGGCTCCTACCTGCCCTTGTGAGTCCAGTTGCTGGCTGAACCAGCAGGCGTGTGCTCCCAGAAAGCGTGTGTTTCTCTCTCCCTAAGTCCCTCTCTCCTGTGGAACTAACCTGTTTGTCCACACCCTTGTTCCTGAAGCTCACAGGCCCTCAGTGCCTAAGGGTCAGGACATCAGGACACAGCAGTGACAAGATAAGCCCTCCAAACACCACCCCTGGGCAGCAGGCCTTGAAAAACAGCTCTTTGCGCAGCCATTTTGTGAAATCTACGCAAGCGATGGCTCTGACCCCACAGGCCGGGGCTGCAGCCCGGTGTCTCCCTGGCTCTGCCCCTGCCGGCAGTCCAGCACGCACCTGTCCTCTGCTCTGACTGTCACAGACCGAGATACGACCACATGTGTTTGAACACATGCACCTGCACACACAGGGTGTCTGTGTTGTTTCATAAAAATGGGACATTGAACCTCTCTGCTCTATATCGCACCCTTTTCGTTATAACCTGTGCTTTAATAGTTGCACATTACACGTATTTTTTATTTAGTCATTTCTCTTTTAGGATAGAGATGGGCGGTCTTCCTTAGCGTAGATGTGTTTGAATTTATGCAATCAGTAGTGTTATGTTTATTAATGCTCCTGTTCTTCTGTCATTTCTATTATAAATAATGTTGCAAATTTTGCCTTACGTTTTAGTTTCATATGTCATCTTACTTTCTGATTCTTCTAATTCTCTGACATGAATTCTCGTGGGCACACTGAGAAGTGTCAGGGTCTATTCTGCCTGGATTCTCTCTCTCTTTTTTTTTTTCAATGACCTGTTTTTCCAAGGTCATTTTACCCCAGAAAAACAAAACTCAACTTCTTGGGGTTCCTACTGGATTTGGGGTTGTTGATTTCAAAGGCACAGGATGTGAGTCCACAGGAGCTGGCCAGCTGGCACAAGCAGGGGGGCACCCAGGCTCAGATATGCTGATGTCACCTCAAGGGCTCGTCCCCCAGGCCGAAGCTCATGTTTGTAGAACTTAGATGCACCAAGAGAAGGGGCCGTGTTTCTGCCCATTCTTATCCACTGCTAGGGGAGGTACAAGTTGGTACAAGGTTCCAAGAGGGTGAGCAAGGTGGCCACCTCTTTTGAGATGAAAACCCCTGTGCCCTCTGCTCACAGATTCACCTGCCAAGAGTTTACTTATGGAGAATGCACGAGATCATGCACCACTGACTGCTGGACACTGCAGAGACCAGAAGCACCTCAGTTCCACTTGGCAGGTGCCCGCAAAGACCCTCAGGACTGGGCACTAGTCTCCATGTCTCGTAGCAGCTGGGCAGCGAATGCGGCAGAGGTGTGAGCCCCACTGGGAACAAACTTCAAGGACAATTCTGGGAGGAGATGTAAGATCCTGGTGACCATGGTGGCATGAAAGGAGTGGGATGAGGAGACTAGGACATAGTGGGGAGAGGCGGACTTCACCTTGGTGACCTTCCCTACTTGATGTCTTTTACACTGTCACGAGCGCTGGGGCACCAGGCTCAGATATGCCGTATGGCATCACTCCCACCCCTGCCCGGTTGTCTGGAGTGCCACTCAGGGAACCCCATTCTCTGCTCACTCAGGGAGAAAGTGGCTTCCAGAAACAAGTCCCCAAGACAGAAGCTGGGTGTGGGGAAAGCTGGGAGCGCATCTCAGAGAGGAGGAACAAGGTGCAGACGTGAGATCTGAGGAGGGAAGCAGGACCGAGAACCAGGGGCCAGCCCCATTCTCACCACCTGAGCTCAGTGCCAAAGAGACGCGGTCACTCAGGCTATTTCTATTAATTCTCTAAACGTGCCACGGGTTTGATATCTACTTAGGCTATCAGCCTTCTTTTTTTTAATGTTCATAAGAATGTTCATTTTTAGCATGGATAATTTTAAACCATTTTCAAATCAACCTTTTCTGGCAGTGAATAGATTGTGATTTCTCCCACGATGACACCCACAGACTATCTAAATCCAGTGTCACCTGTGCTGAGCAGTGACAGACTTGTCATCATAAATGCTCTGTGATTCCACCTCTTCTGACTTACAGGATTGCACCAGCCCCCTTCCCCTCGACCACGAACATGATTTGCTACTGAGAGGGCACCAGCCCAGACCACAGCAGGAAGGCAGGCAGATCTCCTGCTCTCAGCATGCAGAGGATCGTGAGCAGGCAGCTCTGCTCCCACGCCACTGGGATGCTATTCCAGCCTCAGTGCTGGGGACCTGGCCCAAGGCCAGGCTCTGCTTCCCGGAGTGACCTCAAAGGATCCAGTGAGTCTCACCTGTGATGCCCACAGTGACAGCACCTCACTCATGTGGTGAGAACCAAAGGAGAAAGCAGATTCAAGCATTAGCCCTTGACAGGTGAGGAGCACTCAGAGGCAGGGAGCACCCACAGGCAGGGAACACTCCTTCCTCCCTGAAGTAGCACCGGCATCACCAGTACCACGTTTTCCTGCCTAAATTGTTTCTACCCTACAACCATCTACCTACTGGCCCTTACCAAATGAGACATGGGGCACACTGGTTCAATGACTATACTGCTGTAAGCACATGGCTTGTCACGCTGCACCTCCAGGAACAGCCTAAGCCTTTACCTATAATTCAGTAATTCACTGTTGAATGACAAATAGCGACAGGCCAGCCGCACACACCCCAGGCTTATTTTCTTGTCTTGTGACAAGAGGGGGCTTGTCCTCAGAACCACTCAGACCTTGTGTCTCCTGTGCACGGACAGCTTTGGGCCTCTTCCTCCAGGCCGGCAGGAGGGGCAAGCAGAAGGGACGTGCCGCAGAAAGGAGAGAGAGGTTGGGGCATCTGCAGAAGATGGGGCCCTCAGACTGCGCCCTTGGACTGTGGCAAGAACCACCTGTGAGGTCAGACTGGGCGACAGGGCAGGACAAAGGGAGGCCATGAAAGAAACAGGATGTGACGGCTGGGCTGGGCTGGTCATTAGGGTGAGTGACATGAAGCTTTCACAAAGCCACTTACTGCTCCTATTTTTGTCTCACTGTGGGACATGTTAATGTTTTCCATATAATGGCCCCCAGCCTGGCTCTCCCCAGCTGGGGGCTTGTGCCATGCTGGGCAGGCCTGGGCAGGGGTGCAGGGTGGACACGGCAGCAGCGGGGCAGAAGGTGCAGTCACTGGCCAGGCAGCTGCTAGCAGGATGTTGCTCCTTAATGAAAATGCCTCCTGGGACTATTTGGAGACCACCCTGCCTGGAAAAGATGTACTTCTGGAGGTTCCGGGCAAGGGGGGCCTTGCACCCCTCCAGCGTCATGACAGACTCAGGGCCTGGAGGAGCCCTGAACCAGGGAGCCCTGATGCACAAGAGCTGTGCCATCTGGCTTTGGCATGGCCTGTCCTTTCCTTGATGACCTGATGGATGGGGCCGCTGTCAGACTGTATACCCCACTCCCTCACAAGTAGAGCTGGGGGCCCACATCCATCCTTTCTTTGATGACCCGATGAATGGGCCACTGACAGACTGCATACCCCACACCTTCAAAAGCAGGGCTGGGGGCCCGTGTCCAGGCTCCCATGCACACATGACCAGAAGGTGGGTTATGCACTTGTGCATGAGGAGCCCCCACCCCATGACCATGTAGGAACCAGCTAGGACGCTCCTCTGGAGTCCCCACAATAGGCTGGATGGAAAGCCCAAAAAGCATCTTGCAAAAGGACAGGGGCTTCTCTCCGGAAACAGGGCGAGCTGCCTCCCCTCCCAAGCCCTCTGCAGAGCGAGGCCCACACATGGTGAGGTGGGTGACGGCCCTTCAGATGATGTGCACTGCATCATTTGTGCCAGCTGACACCCAAAGGACCCTGTTGTGTTCTGGTGTCAGAGGTCCAGTCACAGCTGAGAGTCAGAGGACTACACACTGCATCTCAAATGGAGTTGCTCTGACATTTTGTTTTCCGTGGAGTTTCAAATTAGGGGAAGACCGACTTCTGCCTCCACCGCATCATGATGCTCCTTCAAAACACCAGTACCAATACCTCTGTCTCCACCAGGCAGTGGCACAAGCTCCACTTCCTTGGGACTTTGCATACACTCAGCTCTTTGGCTCTGGTGTTCGCTGGTGTCCTCTGTAGGGCAGGGCCTGGGCTGAGCTCTGCACACTTCACTGTGCCGTGGTCAACTGTCCTCCCCACAGCAACCTGAGTGGCATGTCTCCGAGCCCTATTTTCAGATCAGGAGTCACGCCCCAGGTGGGGAAGCCAAAGGTCAAATCGCATCTCAGTTAGACCTTGAAGAAGTTTGGTCGCTGATATAAGCCAGGCCCATGCACAGCCATGCACAGCCTGTAGGTCTGCTCAGCTCTCTGGCCCCGCATGGCACTGCAGGCGTGGATGACATGTGGCCTGTCCATTGTAGTGACAACCAGGCCAAGGAGAGCAGGCAAGGAGCCTGAGCAGGGGTGGGCACAGGTCAAGCCCTGCCGCAGAGCCCATCTGAGGACACCTGCATTCTCACCACACCTCCCAGGGAGCTGCTCTCATCATGAACACCCTGGCTCTTCCCAACCCTTCCCTGGAGAAGGAACTGGCTTGAAAGGATCATGACCCCCCCTAGGAAGGCGAATCTTGTGACCACTCTGACCCAGCGACGCTAGGCCTCACTCCCCTCCACTACCTGGCTTCCATCCCACCTCACCCGCTCTCAGCTGCCAAAACGTCCAATACCAGTTGCCGGCTTCTGCACGGCACCCAACGTGTGTTCCCAGGGCATCTGCCAAATCCAGTCGAGCTTGGAGCAGCCATATCTAGGCCATTCATGCCAACTCTTCTGTCACCCCAGAATCCACAGAGTGGGGTGTGCAAACAGCCATAAGAAGCCCACTTCCCCTCCCAGTTCCCAACTGCACACAAGTCTGCTGGCCTCCTCCCCAAACCCAGAAGACACCAGGCCCAGTCATGCCCCACTTAGCTCTGCACAGGCTTCCACTGCCCTTAGAACATCACACTCGCTCCGTCCGGGGCCGGGGACTCTGGTGCAGACCTGCCCCTCCCTCCTCACTGCCCTCATCCCTTGCTCTGTCCTAGCCTAGAGCATTCCCCTTCCAGGCCTTTAAGACCTCAGCTTCCTCCACTGTCATATGTCACATCCACAGAGACGCCTCTCCTGACCACGCAGCAGAAGACGCTCCCTTCCCTGTGTCACCTGCCACTCCATTCTCTTCCACGGTCTTTGAACAGTCATCGCCTTTTGAGATTATTAATTATTTGTCTTTCCTGCTAGAATACAAACTCCTCAAACATAGGCTCACATATTTTCTGTCTGGGGTACAACTGAACCCCAGTACCAGGCAACCAGCAATGCCCAGTTAGAACTGGTTGAATGGACGGCAGGCAGGACGAGAGCTCAGTCCCGGGTAACTCCTGGCATTGCCATGGGAATAACGCCACGCCACATACAGCTGATACCATTGTGAGCTCAGCAAATATTTGCAGATGCCTAACATTCACAGCCCTGGACCACAGAAGCCAAGAGAGTAAGTTCCATTTGTAAACAGGCGCTGTGGAGAGGTTGTGCCCACTGCGCTCCACTTGCAGCCTGGCACCCCCGCCCCTCCCTCTTACCTCCAGTGGGACCACCTGCATGAGGATGGCGAAGTTGGTGAGGTGCGTACAGCGGCAGGTGGAGTAGGTAAGGTTTCCCTCTATGCGCACACAACCCTGGTTTGACCAGACACCTTCTCCGGAGCTGAGGACACAGGAGAAACAATCATGGGAGCAACACTGCACCCCTGGCCAGGGGCCAGAGCATCACCCTCACACACAGAGGCCCTGAGGGCTCCCAGTGGTGCTCACACAACAGGACAGTGGGGTCTCATCACTGGGCCCCTGGAGACGAGGCCCCTCTGAGACACCATGCAAAGCCCCAGCAATGTCTGGCGTGACATGGAATGTACACCCCTCCAGCCCCGCTCCAACCATACGCACAGGGAGAGTTGCAGAGTGGCGTTATAGTAACTTTAATGCTCATCTGGGGGAGACAGGTAAATAAAATGTGGGATGTATATTGCGCATTAGTTAAGAAGACCATCCTGACCAACGCATATCAATGTGGATAAAACACCAAACATAATGAATAATGCATGATAATGATGCAAGGAGCATGGGACAAATATCACACGTTTCCTAAAAACATAAATATAAATTGTGGTGAAAACTCACTCAAAAGGTCACAGGGCTACGCAGATTGTTAATGGTATTTGCCATTCACTCCAAAACTGCCCCCCATGGTTCCTTCCAGAGAGAGGAGAGATCGGGATATGATGCAAAAGGCCCTTTCGCTTTCTTATGAAATTTTACTTTTAAATGAATCATCCATTGATCTATTACTTGTATAATTTCTTGGGGTGTAAATCTAGACAAAAACGATCCAAAGCAAATACACTCCAATGTGAACTGTGGTTAATTCTTTCAGGAGGAAGATCAGTGATTATAATTTTCTTCTCTGTCCTTCTCTAAATTCCAAAAAAAGAAAATATTTTAAACGGTTCTTCCCAGAAGTTGGCCACTTTGAGTTGTCAGCAAAGACAAATCCTTCCTTCAGCAAAAGCCAGGGGCCCTTGGGGGGAAGCACTTATGAAGTTGGAGAAACTCAAAGGCTCTCATTTGTCTTTGCTGGGTATTTAGCTCTAAGTGTGGTGTCAGCTTGAGTGTGGCAGACGAGAAAAGTGGCTGTCATTGTGGGGTGACTCAAAAATCCAAACTCACACCTCTGTCCCCAGCATCTACTGCATGAAACACACAGAGGCAGCCTTTCTGTCTGCCTGGGGAGTGGGGATGGTGCTGGCCCTGTGTGATGGGGCTGAGGGAAGGTCACTCAGAGGGGACTCAGGTGTCATTGGGTGTCAACACAGGGACAGCAGCTGCACTGGGGATTTTCACAATGGATGATCTGCTCTCTGCCTGAAGGCAGAAGGCATTTAGCAGAGACCAGACAGCAAAGCCAGAGCCACTAACTCAGAAGATCAGACCCCATTAATAACTTCAGACCAGAGGGGACTGGAAGTTGGGGCCATGTTCTTCACTCCTTCTGGCCTAACTTTCCCAAGACTTTGGGGAGACTCAGCAAACACAGCTGTCGTATTATACAAAGCACCTGTCTGTCCACTGGATGCAGAGTGCACATTTCCATTTCAGGGTGGCTGGAAAATTGGCAGCACTGAACCAGGTGAATGTGGTCATGGGTGAGCCACCGCCTGTCCCACCTATGCCAAGGGTGAGGGGGGAACCGTGAGTCCCACACTTTTAGGTGGAGCTGAGAGGGGTGGCAGTTCTTTAGTGATCCAGGGGAGCTGAAGGGGTGAGGAGGGTGCAGATCCCCTTTCAAGGGAGTCAGGGAAAGAAGGAGGCAGGCCCCTGGCTTGTGGGTAAGTAAATCTGCCAGGGAGCCTCGCCAAGCAACATCAAATACCATTAACAATTTGGCAGTCCTGTGACCCAGGAAGTCTGCATCTAAGCAGAAAAAAATAAGTTTACCCTCATACATAAATAAGATGTGGAATATACAAATGCAATAAAAGAAAGGGGTGCCCATATGAGCAAAACACTAGAACAAAAGGTGGTGGAATGATCCAAGAAGCATTAAACTAAATAGTGCCATATATTCCCCGTGAACTCAAGTATACAGTATATGCACATTATTGAAAATACAAAAAAAAGCCCCTACAAGAGTTACCAGGAGGGAAAGGGGAAATCAGGATAAGATGTCAAAGTCAAAGGGAATGTTTGCTTTTTTATGTTTTGGGGGTTTTTTTGAGACAGAGTCTTATTAAGTTGCCCTCGGTAGAGTGCCATGGTATCACACCTCACAGCAACCTCAAACTCTTGGGCTTAAGTGATTCTCTTTCCTCAGCCTCCCAAGTGGCCGGGACTACAGTGGCCGCCCCAATGCCCAGCTATGTTTTTGTTGCAGTTGTCATTGTTGTTAGCAGGCCTGGGCCAGGTTCAAACCCGCCAGCCTCAGCGTATGTGGCCAGCGCCCTAACCACTGAGCTACGGGCACTGAGCCTATGTTTTCATTTAAAAAAAATAATATTGATACATTATTGTATAATTTCTTAAAGTATAAGTCTAGAAAGAAGTGGCCCAGAATTCTAAGCCTAGTGAAAATATCTTTCAAAGACAAAAGAGAATACTTTCTCAGACAAATGATAACTCAATTTACTGCCAGCAGACTGGCCCATAAGTAGGGTTAAGGGACTATGACACCAGACAGAAACATGGATCTACACAGAGAAATAAAACAGACAGAAGTGGAATAAATGAAGGCAAATGTGTAATTATCGTTGTTTTATGTTTAATGGCTCTGAAGGTAACCGATTATCCAAGGCAAAAATATTCGAGATGACTTGTGGGCTCTCAGCGTCTGTAAAGGTGAAATGTATGACAACAACACCCCAAGACCAGGCAGGAGGAAGTGTGGGAGACTTAATGCGGTGACCTGCCATACTGAAATGGTACAATGAGACTATTTGAAGGTAGACATGAACGAATTGAACTTACATACTCTAAGCTTAGGGCAACCACTACAAAAAAAATTAGAGAAGGTATAGATTAAAATAGTGGAGATAAAATACCATCATAAAAGATATCTGATAATCCAAAGCAAGTCAGGAAAAGATTACATAAAAACCAAAGAAAAAAATAGAAAAATTAGAAAACATGGTGGATTTTCATCCAACCACATCAATGATTATATTAAGTATACGGTATCTAAGCACATAAATTAAAAACAGAAATTTTAAGAATGGATCAAAAAACAAGACCCGGTTATATACACTCTAAAAGAAACTCACCTTAAATATAAATATATAAACAGGATAAAAGCAAAATAACAAGAAAAGATACAGAGCATGTAAACATTAGCTTTATCTAAGTTAGACTGAGCAAACTTCAAAATAACACGTATTTTCGGGCAACGCCTGTGGCTCAAAGGAGCAGGACACCGGCCCCATATGCTGGAGGTGGCGGGTTCAAACCCTGCCCTGTCCAAAAACTGCAAAAAAAAAAAATAATAATAATAAAATAACACGTACTTCCTGGAGTAAAAAGGGACATTACATTAATGATAAAGAGGTAAATTTTCCAAACATACATGCATCTAACAAACAAAGCTTCAAAATGCACTAAAGAAAAACTCACAAAACTAAAGCAGAAATCAATAAATCCACCACTGAAGTTAGATGTTTCACACTCCTCTCTCATTAATTGCCAGAACAAGTTGAGAGAAAAGTAATAAGGACACAGAAGACCTGAACATAACTGCTGATCAGTAGTTTCATCTAACCAACATTTATAAAACACTCAACCAAGAATACGTTTTTTTCAAGTACGCATGGGCCATTCATAAATATCGAACATACACTGTGTCATATAAAAACTTTTAACACATTTAAAAGAACTGAAGTGAATGGTCAACAAACATGAAAAAATGCACATCATCCCTAATCATCAGAGAAATGCAAATCAAAACCACCTTGAAATATTACCTAACTCCAGTGAAACGAGCCCACATCACAAAATCCTGAAGCTACAAATGCTGGCGTGGATGTGGAGAGAAAGGAATCCTACTGCTGGCAGGATTGCAAACTAAGACAGCCTCTAAGGAAAGAAGTTTGGAGAATCCTCAAAGACCTTTTAAATGTAGACCTTCCATTTGACCCTGCAATCCCATTACTAGGCATTTACCCAGAAGAAAAAAAAAATTTATCACAAGGACATTTGCACTAGAATGTTTATTGCAGTTCAATTCACGATTGCTAAGACATGCTAAGCAACCCAGGTGCCCATCAACACATGAATGGATTAAAATACTATTATATGTGTATATCATGTATATTCAGCCATAAAAAAAGATGGAGACTCTATATCCTTTGTATTTACCTGGATGGAGTTGAAACACATTCTTCTTAGTAAAGTATCACAAGAATGTAAATGCAAGTATCCACAGTACTCAATACTAATGTGAAGCCAATAGAAAACCAACTACATACCCATATGAGAGAAAAACACAAATATATTCAAGTGGGAGAGGGAGGGAGGGGAAAACACAGGGCAAAGTTAGACAGCACACCCCTGGATGAAGGGCTCAACTACAACTCAGTCTTTACCTTAGAAACACGAACAATGTAACCCAATCGTTTGTACCCTCATATTAATCCGAATTTTACAAAAAGAAAGTATATTTTCCGATCATAAAAATTTAATTAGAAACCAATAGCAGAAAACTCCCAACTATTTGGAAATTAAACAACATACATCAAAATAACACATAGGTGGAAGAGGAAGTCACAAGGAAAATCAGCTAACAGTTCCAATTGAATGAAAATAAAAACAACTATCAAAATTTGTGGGGTGCAGAGAAATCAATGCCTATAGGAAAATACATATCATTAAATATTTATGTTAGGAAATAGTAGAGGTCTCATAACACCACTCTAAATCCATATTATAAGACATTTTAAAATGATGAGCAAATTAAACTCAAAGTAAGTAGAAAGAAGTACATTCAAAGCAGAGAATAAGTCAGTAAAACTGACAACAGAAATGCAGCAGAGAAAAATCTCTGAAAACAAAAGTTATATCTTTGAGGAAAAATCAATAAAATTAATAAATATCTAGTAAGAGTAAGAAAAAGGAGAGAAGGCATAGGGTACAGGTATAAAAAATTAAAAACGGACACCACCACAGACCCTCTGATGGGAAAAGGCTAATAAGGCAGCACTAGAAATAACTCTACGCCAGAAACCATTTGGATGAAACGAATAAATTCGTGTTAAAAAAAAAACACAAGCCACTAAAACTCTTTTAAAAAGAAATAGATGAACCAAAAAGTACTGTATCCATAAAAGAAATTAAATCTGTAGTTAAAAACCTGCCAACAATGAAAACAGCTCAATTCACAATTGCTAAGACATGGAAGCAACACAGGCCCATGATGGGCTTCCTTGGTGAATTCTACCAGAACATTAATGAATTAACATCAATTCTGTGTGTTCCCAATGCATTTCAACATGTACCTTTTACAAAGGTATCATTACCTCAATATAAAAACCAAAGACGTTATCCAAAAAAAGAAAACTCCAGACCAGTATCTTTCATGAACTCAGACACAAAGAGCCTCAATGATACTAGCAAATTAAATTCAATAATTACAAAAAGGATAACACATCACGACCAAGTGGGGTTTAACCAAGAGATGGAAAGCCGGTAGAACAGGACCCCAATATAGAAACAACCCCACTGCCCCTCTGCTAGGAAAGGGTAAAGATGTACTGTGGCCAATCAGATAATAGAATACAAGGGAACAATAGCAAACAGAATCGAACTGTGACACCTGCAGCGACACGGATGTCACCATGCTAAAGTAACCGAGTGGACTCAGAAGCTGCCCACGCTCTTGAGACAGAGCACAAGCCACCATTTGCTGAGCTGGACAGGGGCGAGCAAGAGGATGACAAACGGACACGGCCGTCTTGGAGAGTGATGGATTGTTGTGTATCTTGATTACAACTGTATTTGTTCGTCAAAACTCGCAGGGCCATATCAGTGTTTAATGTATGGATTTTTCTGAATATCAGTTACATAAGAAGGAATAAGGGGAGATGGTAGGTACTCAAGTTGGTGGCTGCCTCGGGGGATGGGGCTAAGCAGGGAAGAAGACAAAGTGTTCTCTAACTAATCATTTTTGACGTTTCACTTGTTTCATTCTTAAAAACATAAAAATATTAACATGCTGACAGTTATAAATTTGAGGCAATAGACACCTGCGTCTGTTACATTATTCTTCATACTGTTCTCTGTTGCTATAACTTCTTCACAAATAAAAACCGAGGTGCCAGTCTGGATTTTCCAAAGCCCTACCTCCCTTTCTAATCATAACTCTTTCTCCAAGACTGCCTCCAATTGGGGTAATTATTTCTGGGAGAACATGCTTTAAAATGTTCACAAATAAGTAAAGGGAAAAGAGCCACAACCTGCCAAGCCTAACTGAGATGACATCACTAAAATTACAGAGCCATTAGTCCACGACGCAGAGGCACGAGCTAATGGTCATAGCAGGAGCCAGACCCTGCCATGGGGTAAGAAGGGGTCAGCTGCATCTTCCTCACTGCTCACAAGACAGAGAGAAAGGGGGATTAAGCCAACCCTCTGCAGATGACCCCAGGTCAGCATCCTGCAACCTCCTGATCCGCTGCGTGCAGGGTGCAGAGGCCTCTGCAGTGGCGCAGGGCAGAACAGGTGTGGAGCCCTGCAGACAGCACAGCCTGGGGGGTGGGTCCCATCCAGAAGTAGCAGTGGAGGGGCCCTGGAGTCTTGGCATAGAGAAGAGCCCTATCAGGGAGCCCTGACACACACAGGGTGATGGGGCATCAGGTGGGGCCTGAGTGGAGGTCCCTGATGTGTTCTGTTTGTGCAGCGTTTTAAATATTGGGAAGTTTTATGGAAATATCCAGCTGTGAAAGCTCAGATGATCTGGGGACACTGGGCCAGGGGGCCAGTCCCATGTGTTCACTGATGGCCCCTCCCCCACTTCTGGGGAGCTCTGACTGTGGGAGCCACTCACGGTGAGCTCGCGGTCAGAGGAGAACTGGGCAGCAGGCACGTGAGCCATGGAGGTGAGCGGGGCAGAGGCGAGCAGGAGGGGAATGAATGCAACAGGTAGACTTGGTGATGCCGAGAAGGACATCAGGGCTGGTGCCCAGCAGCAGAGGGCACCTGTTTTAACCAGAGCTGATGTGCGGCCCAGGTCAGTGTGGTCATCAAGGTTTTGAAACAGGAAAATGCTGACACGTCAGCCGGGAGGACATACTTCCCAGCCTCTTTCTCCAGCCCCTTCCAAAAGACCCTGTGACTGGGTGTCGGGACCTGCTCCACCCAAACGGTAGCCTCCATGAGATCCCTGGCATTTCCGCTGAACTGCTTTGAAAGTCACCCTGGGCTTTAAGAGACTTTGTTCTAACCAATCTGTGTGATGACAAACCATCGTGGTCTGGAGAAGCCTTGTCCGGCACCTCCCAGGCCCTATGTCACACCCAGATCATCCCCTGGGTGGCACGTGGCAGGCCTGGGCACCTGCTGCCATCCCACACTGCATTGCCTCCCATTCTCCCCAGCCCCCCTCCCCTGCCCTGCCTCTGTCCTGCAGACCCCACACAGACAGTACCTGAAGTCCAGGAAGGCGCAGTATAGGAAGACATGGTTGCTCCCATTGCTGGCCTCACTGTACTGCTTACGAGTCTGAAATGAAAGAACATAGAATTGGTCAGTGATGCAGCTGGAGAGGCCAGCCCCTCAGAGCTGATGCGCCAGTGACCTGGGGTTTCAAGGTGCATAGCCACTGGCTTTCCATCCCCATCCCTATTGTGGTCCCACAACACCTGGCCCACCTCACTTCCTGCTCTCCTTCACTCATGCTGGTACACATCTGGTACCCCCCACTCCAGGGCCTTTGCACTGGCTGCACCCTGAATAATGTACCTCCCCAAGGACAACCTGGTTCCTCCCACCAGGTCTCTGCTCAAAAATGAGTCCTCGGAGAGCCCTTTGCCATATCCCCTTCCCTCTCATTTATTTTTTCACAGTATGGATAACCATGTGGCATATTATTTAGTATATTCAAATATGTAGTTACAATAATATGAGAACATTTACTTATTTGCTCGCTTCCCTTCCAGAATGTACAATAACAAAAAACAGAGCCTTTGTCTATCTTATTCACTCCCACATCCCAGAATCTAATGAGTGGCTAGCATACAGCAGGTGCTTACTCAATAGTCAGATGAATGGACAAAGGAATGAGTGAGTGAGCAGGACAATGAGGTCATGGGGATGCATGCTCTCTTGGGCTGCTCCTGGCCAGCTTGGGGGCTCTGCAGTGGGCTATGCTCTGAGCAAGGTGCACAGACTCCAGGCAGCTGCAGAGGGAGGCTCAAGGACAGGGACCCCAGTGGGAAACTGGGGCTCCTGGGATTAATGGCATCTAATTGATTCCCTGTCCATCAGTTAAGCCCCTCCAGTCTGACTGTCCCACACTCCATCCTCCTCCCCACACTCTGCAGCCCCCCAGCCTTCCTTTGCAGGCCAGTCCTCAGCTCTATGCAGGGCACAGCAACATGGTACCCAACTAGCACCATCCTAAGGCTCATAGAGCTCCTCCTTCCCCGCTAGGGATGCCCAGATAGGTATCTTGGAGCCACTGCAGGGCCAAACGGCTCACTGTGATTTTCCTCATCTCAGTCTGGGAGCTCCTCCGAGCTCTTGGAAGTATTGATTATTACCAGTATTTTGGCAAAATGGAATCTTCACTCTTTTTGCTGCCACTCCCTGGTATCGTAGGTTTATTTTAATACATTATGGAGTCTCCTACAACTACCTGGAAAAGACGTTTTCTCCTCTGTCTTCCCAAAGCTACAATGCACTGTGGACCAGGTACTGACACAGAAAGCCCTGCGTCCCCATCACCCCAAGCCACAGACAGGGCGACAGGGAACTGCAACCCCAAACCCACGGGCTTCAGTGAGGAGCAGTGTTGAGGCTTCCTTGGCCCCCAGGCTGTCCTGGAGCCAGACCCGCCTCTGTGTAGCATCATGTGAAATTTGTTAACAGGCAGGTGCATCTGTGTGTTACTTGTGTGATTTAAAAGACATTCTTAAAGCCAAACAATGAATCGGGAAAGCCAGCAGGCAGCTAGAGACTCTTACACATTGACACAGACACTGGAGGCTTTTCCAGGACCAAAGTGAGACTCCTTCCTTCCTGACCCCTGAGGCTGGGGAAGGAGCCTCTCCCCTGGGGTGGAGCAGAGGCTGGGGCGGCCTCCGGAAGCCCAGACACTTCAACTGCAGCTCTAAATCACTCTTCATAGGAAATTCCAAAACCAGCCAACACTGCAATAAGCCAAGTGTGTGTGTGGTCGGAAGGGTGGGGAAGGCAGAGAGTGTTTACTTGGGTCTGGGGCCAAGGTCACACCCTGAAATGGGGACTCACCCTCCCTCATTGTCAGAAGTTCCATCGCAGGCCCAGCGGCTGGGATGGGAAAAGCAAATTGCCTCCTTATATGTTTGGAATTCACAGCCGAACTAGAACAAAGGTGCTCAGCAAGTTTCCCCAAAAGGAGGCCCCCCAAGTTCCCAGGAGCACAATATGGGGTGGCGTGCAGGAGGTGCACTGCAGAGGACAGAGGTGTCATCTGTGCAGGGCCCACACTACACAGAGACTTGTAGAAGACTCCAGCATCCGGGAGCCTCCCAGATGACTGGGCCAGAGATAAAAGCCAATTCAGTCAAGCTGGGGAATGGGAAGGGAGAGAAAGGGAGGCTGCCCCACCAGTGCAGTCTTCACCGAGGCTGGAGGAAGTGACACCCTTGAGCTTCCTGCTGAGTCCTCCAGCTGAGCTGTGCTGGACAGAAGCCGGCTCTGCCCCAGTGGCTTCATTTTCCACAGGACACACTTCACTTAAGTGTGTCTAAAGGGGAGTGTTTCATACACCCTCAAGAAATCACCTATAGATCTGGTTCTCCCTTCAAAGCACCGTAATGATTTTGCCATTGGGGGAGAAGCAGCTGAGGATTATCACCTGCCACTCATAAGCAGGTACACAAAAGTGTCCCCTTCTGGCAGACGCACATGGAGAGAAGAGAAAAATACAGTATTTAATGATAGCCTGTTAGTGTTCCTTATTTAGAAATTTGCTTGCTTTTTATTTAAGTATTGTAGTCTGGGTGTGCCCCCCTTAAGTTCTTGTCTTAGACCCTTAAATCCTAGGGCAGCAGTGAGGGCGGGTGGGTTGTGAGGGTGCAGCACTCATGAATGGACTCATGCCATTAACACGAGTGTGTGTGAGTTAACACGAGCCTGGTGGACATGACCACAAGCCTAGCTGGCTCTTGCAGCCTCTTTCTCTTCTGCTTTTCCATCATGGGATGAAGCAGCACACCACCCTCGTCAAATGCAGATGCCTGAACTTGGACTTTGCAGGCTTCCAAAACCATGGGTCAAAATAAACTGCTTTTCTTTACAAACTACCCAGTCTCAGGTATTCTGTTATAGCAACAGAAAATGGACTAAGGTCATTAGATAGTTTTATCTATAATAACAAAGGGAGACACTTGTCCATCATGGTCCCAAGTAAAAGGCAGATGGCACCATTGTCCTTAAATTTGACCCTAAGTGAATCAGTACAAGGGGCCAAAATACTCCATGCCCAGAACAGTGGGCAGGCACGGGCAGACCTCAATGGAAGGACAAGGGCAGCTTTGTGTAGCCACCCTCATCTCCAGCCCAGCTCACCTCACGACAAGCCAGGGTTCGGGGCTTTGAACACCTGGGATGCCCCACCCTGAGGGAAAGTGGAGTAACAGAAGGATTGGGAGGGAAGAGACCAGAAGAAACTGAACTGCCTCAGTCTCTTGGTGTTTTCCGATGTCTCCTGCTGCCTAGGAGGTTGAGACAGCCACAGCCTGCTGGACACTGAGATAGGACACTCAGGGCCAGGCTTTTATCCTGGCAGGGCAGGCCCCAAATCTTGGCATCTGAGGACAGGCTGATGAGTAGGGCTACCCCAATGCTGAGGGTGAAAGGTCAGGCCAGGCATGAGTCTGGGCCTATTGACTGGAGGGCAGGTGCTCACCAGGGTTTGCCACTGTGACCCCTCCACACGCATCGTCTGCATGTGGGGCACAGAGGACACCCATGGATGCTGTGCTCAAGCCCTGGGATGCTGTCTTCAGCCCAGGCTACTTTGGAACCACAGGTACCCTTCTGCCCATGTGCAATAACATCATCCAGGACACCCCATGGATACTGAAACAGGCACCCCTGACTTCACCTCTACAGCCTCCCAGGCCCACGAGTTAGCAGAGGACCGTTTAGCCTTAGGGGGCTTCAGTAGGCTCCATCCCATAATGGAACGAGTCCTGACTACGGGATGCACAAACGCCCCCCATGCAGGGCTGATATGTGCACATCCTTATTTTCAGATTATAGAGCCGTGCCTCTGTCCTACAGTCACCTCTCCAACCTTCTGACCTGATACTGTCTTCCTCAAATAGAGCCAAAAGTCACTCAGTGGAAGGGCAGCCTCGTGCAAGACATCAGCAAGGGTCGCAGCCACCTGAGATGCACCAGGGTCAGAGAGACCTACTGACGCCCTCATTCCAGACTCTCCAGGAAATGTGGTGTTTGTAAAACTTCAAGGATTCAAATTTTCTGCTCATTCATCAGCAATGTGGTCTGGGGACAGAGTCACTCTCCAGCATGCATTAAGCTCATAACTGTGTCCCTCATCCCCCCACCTGGATGAGCAGCAGCCTCTACCCGGCCCCCACTGAGCAACCCCACCTAGAGGTGCACTTGTACATGTAAGTGACAGCTGCCTCACTTCCTACACATGCCCCTGGGTCCCCCAGTGCAATCCAAACTCCTTACCTCCTGCAAGGCCCTGTGTACCTTTTCCTCCTGAGAAAAGGAAATGGTGTCACTGCCTGCCCCTGCAGTCACACAAGCTGACCAGCATCAGCTGTCTCTCTTGGGAGCCTCCCCTGCCCAACTATCTGGACCTGAAGGCTGAGTCCTGCATCCACAGGTGATGAACCTCTTCCCGCAGCAGGAGCTGGGTCCCTTGAGGCTAAGGGAGCTGTGGCCCAAAGCCCCAAGAACCAAGAGGGAGGCAGGGGAGGCTCTTCAGGGGAGTGTCCTCTCCACAAGGTGCTGTTGTCAGTCTTCAGAACAGCGCAGCAGGCAGACCCTGCAGGGTTCTGCTTGTGGCTTCATCTCTATATGGGCAGACACTGCCTTTCCTCCTCACAAGGGTGGGTGATGCCCTGATTTGTCATTAGGCCCGTGCTTATAGAAAGCGAGGGACTCTGGCCACTGAACAGCAATGAGGCAATGTTTACTTTCTAATATACGCAATAGTTAACAATAACATCTTCATTTTCACTCAGCCCGCTCAAAATATTTTTATATTATTATCTCATTAGGGCCTCTGCTTTTTGTGCTGAGTACAAAAGTAACATAACAATGAGAAATAATGTATTTTCACAGAGAACTCCAACGTATTTGCAAGAAAAGAACAAGACTATTTTACTTCTAGTCTCCAAAATGTGTGGGAATTCTTCCCTACCAGCAACCAATCAATTCCCCAGGGGATGCTAGCTGGGTGTTCTATAATTCAGTGCTGATGCTGTCTCCCCAGATTTAGTGCTAGATAACCAGCAGTAAAGGGCGTGGTCCTACAAGACTGCCCCCACTTCAGCTGCCAGTCACAAGCCCCAGGGTGTGACCTGTGTCCGATTGGATATAAATCAGGATTCCTATAACTTCTTCCCTTGGATTCAATTAATTTGCTAGAGTGGCTCACAGAAATCATGGAAATACTCTGCTTACATTTACCCGTTTAAAGGATCTTATCAAGAATACAGATGAATAGCCAGATGGAAAAGATGCAAAGGGCAAAGTATAGGAGAGAAGGAGTATAGGGCTTCAGGCATCCCTGGGTGCACACGGCTCCAAGACCCTCCATATGTGCAGATACCCTGAACGTCTCAAACCATGTCCTTCCGGGGTTTTATGGAGGCTTCCTGATGTAGGTATGGCTGACTGCGGCATTGGCCATTGGTGATGCACTTAACCTTCAGCCCTTCTCTTCTCTGTAGACAGGTGGGGGATGGGCCCCTGAGAGTCCCAATCCCCTAACTATGCATTAATTAGTCTTTTTGGTGACCAGTCTCATCCTGAAGCTATCTAGGGGACTCTAGCCACCAGTCACCACATTAGCACATAAAAGACACTCTTACCACTCCAGAGAATCCAAGCATTTTAGAAGCTGTGTATCAGGAAGCAGAGGCAGAGAAAAAATATATATTTCTAGTTATATCACAGTATGACAGGCTTCTTGTGACTTCACTCTTCTAAGTGAAGTAATAAACTGGAACAATAAGCTTGAGTGCAATAAGTTGAATAAAGAATTTGTTAAATGTTTGATATCTTTCTTACTTTATTCTTAGATCAATGGTTCTAGATTATCATGCTGGTTCATTTTCATTCGATATATTAGTTACCATCAATTTCTTTTTCATGGAAAACTACATGATCTGTGAGTGGCTCTTCATTTCAACCTTCTCATATCCCTAAGACAGGAAGTCTCAATGTATTAAAACCTCTTTGTTTCCAAAGGAGACAATCCCTCATAAGTGCGTTCATTCATCAAGTTTTATTAGACACTTACTCTGCACCCAGTACTGGATCGGGAAAACCAGGGGGAATCTGGGTCTCCTGCTGGTTTAATTATCTTATAAGCAGAAATGGTCATCTGCTTTGGGCATGCTCACCATACTGTAGACCTTCCCAAAATGTTCACCTTTGTACCTTCTGACTGTTACCCAGGGCTTTGCATTATTTCATTCCACTTAGTCTCTCACTCATATTCCTAGTGAGCTATTACTTATAGTGTATATCTTTTCAGATCAGAGTGGCATTTAATGTTTTCAATCTCTCTACTTTTTTTTCTCTAGTAATGAGTTTTCTAAATATAGGAGTATATAAAGCAGATCAAAGCAGAGGAGTTGTGGGGTACCCTGGGTACCTCCCTATAAAGTATACATTCCTGGGAGAAGAAGATGGGGAAAGCGTTGGTGTAGAGTTGCATCCAGGAGGTGCCACAGAAGGAGGCTGAGCCTCTGGACCTCTTGTCTTCCCTATTTGGGAATGTTACACCAGTAACAATGTTAGGTAGGGATATTTGTGCCAGGAGGAAGGAAAAATTCATCAAGGAAGAAGGAAGTCTAGATGGGATGTTTGTTTGAGGAGCTTTAACATGTAAATTGAATGATAGCTGCTGTAACGAAATACCATAAACTAAGTAGCTTATGAACAACAGACATTTGTTTTCCACAGTTCTGAAGACCACAAAGTCCAATCAAGTTGGATTTGGAGACTGGCGGAGGCCCACTTTCTGACTGATAGATGGCACCCTGTCGCTGTGTCATGTATGGTAGAAGGGACAAGGCAGCTCTCTCGGGACGCTTTCGTGAGGGCACTAATTCCATTCATAAGGATTCTTTCTTACGGTCTAATCCCACCTTCTAGTGCTAGCACATTAGTATTGGGTTTCAACTATGAATTTTAGAGGGACACAAGCATTCAGACCATAGGAAGTGATAACAACTTACATTCGTTATCACGTTCCAAATACTCTGAAGCAATTTCATACACATTTACCTTTGTTGACCCATATTCCCACACCATGAGTTTGTCCCAGTGCTTATTTTACTTTACAAATTCAAAATACGAAATCACTATGTTTTGCCCGAGGTAAGAATTTAGCAAATTGTCATTGAAGCCAGGACTAGAGTGTAAGTCCTCAGCATCTGACACCCCTACCTTCTTTGGCAACACCACTTCCCACAGCCCCAGCTAAATAGAGCTGGTCTTCACCATCCTAAATAGAGCTGGTCTTCACCATCCATTGCTGTCTGCTTCCATCTCCCTGCAGCCCATGACTAAGCTACAAGCCCATTTCTACATGTAGCAGAATTTCAATCAAGACATATAGTTTCATGGAAATGAACTCACCCTCTCCAAACATATAAGTAGAAAGTAGCATTTATTTAATTTTCATAAGATACGTTGACTTATTTCCTTTATATCTAGGCATACTACATGATTTTTTTAAAGGCTAGGAAATGTGACCCTGTCTTAATTTCCATGACTACATCCCCAATCATCCAGCAGTGGCTTAGTGGCATATGATATATTCAATACATTTTAAACACTGCTGCATTTAAAAATAACTTTAAAAGGTTGTAAATGTCAAATTGTGATTTGAAATATGTCAGATAGCTGTCATTTTTATACCCTTCATTAATTTCAATTGGACTCAGTGAATTGTATTTGACAAACTGTTATCATACATTGACTACAAGCATGCTACATTTATGTAGCACATCCCTGACATACGGAATGTTTTGAGGGGAACTTTAATATATGACTTCTGTTTGACCTCCTCGATGACATGAGACTATCAAATGACAAGTGTGGCAGCATTCAACTCTAAGGTTTTCCAAATGGTGGCATTTGGAAAATCTTCAAGAGGCTTGTTCAGAAATGGAAGTGTCCACTGGAGAGTTTCCAATAACAAAAATAGACACATTTTTTCTCTAGGTACAAAATTGCAAAATTTGGACTACAGCTAAAGAATAGGGGTTGTGAATAAAAATTTCCTGTTGGCAGATCTGAGCAGGTGGAGATATGATAGAAGAATAAGGTCTGGTTATAAAAATACTATCATTATTAAAATTAATAGCAATTACCAACTATTACTTGCCATAAGAAGAGCATGATATGTAGAACATAGTGCTTTAAAAACCATGTTCTCATGTCAGATTGTGTAAGTTCAAATGCCTGCTCCACCATTTACTCTGTCTGCAACCCTGGGTGAGTCACTGAACATACAGGTGCCTCAATTTTCTAATTTGTAAATTCAGGATAATAACATTCCTTACTTTTATGGGCTTACTATGAAGATAATCTACAATCAATGAATGGTGGCTGTTATTATATACTGGGGCCGTACTAGGTGCTTTCATTTATACTAGTAGCACTGCTCATTTGCAAATGAAGAAATGAAGTCTCCAAGGGATGTTTAGTTTGTCCAGAGTTCTCCACCCAGTAAGTGGTAGAGGCAGGGAGTTAGGTAACTGAAGACACCTTTTAGGCCAGTTTGTTCATCTGTAAAATGTGGTAATTGACCTTGAAGGTCCCTTGACATCAACCATTGCTAGAGGCAGTAACACTGGGAGCCAGTTCACTGTCACCCACTGATAAAGATGAACTCCGTAAGTTGAGTCTCCAGGTCCCAGAGAGCCAAGTTCATGCCCGGCCAAGACTGGGCAGTTGGGTTTTAAGATATATACATCCTTATATTTGTTCCCTTTTCAAAAAACTTAAGTCAGACTTTGTATGTATATAAGAATGTTAGTGTTGTACTTTTAACATGGCCATAAAGAAAAGGTCAATAAGTAAATAACCTGCTAAGTGTGTGTTTTTTAAGTGTTTCCCAAATGCAAGTGTGGAAGAAATTTTACACAGAAATCACTAACTTTAAAATCTTGCACTGCTCTGAATAAAGAAAATTGTTCATCTGTATCATTTGTTTTCTTTTACTTTATCTTGGTTTTAGCATAGAAAAGCATTTGAAAACCAACCAGTAATAAACCAGATTTTAAAAATTTCTGAAATCTTTAGAGAATTCTGCATTCAGAGTATTCGCAGGTTCCCAGCCCAACCAAATATACTTGCTTATGTCTGGGCAAATAAACAACAAAATCAGAGCAGGCTGGGAGACAGCACACACAGCTACTCAGCTCCTGCCAATCTGCTTTAAAACAAACAAAGAAACATTGCATGAGACTTTTATGAGAAATTTCATATCTTTCAAATGTCTTAATTCAAAAGATATATAAACACTATTATGAGATAAGCTATCCCTGTCTGGAGACCATTTTTGACCCTTTGTGGGTCATGTTGTCACTTTCGGTGTAATCCAGTTCACCACATTTTGCATCGAAACCTTTCCTTCACTCCGTGGGAAAGTCAAGGTCACCTTTTGACTTGCTCAGGGTAATGCAGGAGTTAGGAGTAATACCCGTATAGGAGGAACACCCAGACCCCCAGGCCTCTGTACCTCCATTAGTTTCCCTACATTATCCTGCCACTTAAATGTGTAAGAAGACAAGGGTAAAGTTGTTTTGTCTGTTAACTAACACAAGAGTGGAAATACTATTTCGCTTTTGTATTTGCCAAGCGAAAAATACTTCCAAGATGAATTTCCAGCTGTGATTTTTAGGTTTCTGGTTGCTTGAGGTAAAGAGAAATGCGATGAAATCAACAAGGGTGTGTGGGCTGAGCTCAAAGGTGGGTGAATAGACACAGAGGAATGGAGCTTGTTGGGAGAATCCAGGCAAGTCACCTCCAGATCCACACCGCTGACCTTCCCCTCGCAGTCCGTTTCCTAAGGCCCTCATTCTTTTCATCTCATTGTCTCATTATACTTAGAGTAAGCATAAAACCCTCCTGAAGTCGCTGGCTTCTCTGCACTTCAGAGTCAGGGATGGCTCCGAATGAGAGCAAATGTTGCTGTTTTCTCACCGTAGGGGGTCGGCATTCTTCATATTAGTTATGTTTATGTAAACGAGGAATCTAAGAATGGAATTATATTTTATGAGAATTGCATGGAGCTTCTGACAATACTCCTAAACATTCTAAGCAACTTTATCTTGTTGCAGAACAAAACATACATACTTGTCACCTAATAAGCATGTTTATTATAACATTTTTTTCTTTACTGGATTGCCCTGTTACTATGAATAATACCAGGGAGAGTGGGGTGAATTTTTTTTCCTACATGCTTAGAAATACTTGTTCACTATGATTCTTCCTTAAGGATTCGTGGGCAGTAAATATTATTCTTATCAAGTCTCACTATTTGAGAAATGGACTACTGTTATCTTTTGGAGCCCAGGGATTATTTGTATTGTTGGTTGATTGTTTCGTTTTATTATTAACAAAGTAATTAGCAAGTTGTAGGTCCTTGATATCGAGATAGAGACTCTTTGACTCTTTCACCTCTTCTGTTGTTGATTATATTCTTTGCAAAAATAAACAGTGAGTGATACTTCTTCAGTTGTGTTGTGATTACAAAATATGACAAATGTTCCCATAGACATTTCCACAGATTCAGGTACAAATCAGAGGTGGTTCTCAGATATGAGATAAGGCAGATTTTTCTCCAACCTTTAGTACCATCATTGACTAGAAAGCCAAATATCTTAATTATAATTAAAAAAGACATTAGCCCATTTTCCTTTAGATATACTCATTATTTAAAACAAAAAGGGAAGCAAATAAACTCTCCAATTAGTTTGTACTTTCCTCTCTTCAATATTCTTTGTGTTGGTGGTAAGAATAGAGACTAAAGCCAATTCATTTCTTCCTCCAATACTCCATTTTGTACTTAAGATAGAAAAAAAAATCTACCTCATTTTTTTCCCTAGGAAATATTTGAACAAAAGGCCATTAGAATCTTAGCTTCCAGATTTGAATGCTCATCCAAGTATAACCAGTGTAATCAGCTGAGCTTGCAAAGAACACACAATCATAAAATTATTTCATTACATTCGTCCATGCTGTTTGTTTTGCTGCCCATTTGGGTATTAATAACACCGTTGCTGTTTTTAATGCCAAAGGTTTACTGCTTAATTATTGTATTTGCTTATTGGAGATGTTAGCATCAATTTGTAAAGTTTCATAATCACACACTGTGTGTTGCTCTACCAGATTTCTAGAACTAGGAGTTCTACACAGCCTGTGCTTGAGCTAAAGATGAAGTGGTGGAAATCCAATGAAAACATTTGTTAAATTGTAAAAATGTAACAGAAAATAAGAGCAGTTATTCAGACTGTGAGTAAATTTGATGGGGTGTGAACTGATCACTTTATTGCACTGTTTATAGCATCCTGCCATTTTCTGAGATGGCAGCCCAATCCTTTTCATTGTCTTAATTAGATTAAGAATGGATTAGAGGAGTCAAATCTATTATTAAAAAGGCAATTCTGCTGTGTTCCTGAAAACCCCCTTTTGGTTTTTAATTTCTTAAATTCCACTGATGCAAAATAGCAAATGCCTTCCTTGTAATTATGAGCATGTATGCATTCGTTTAAAGGTCTGTAAGAGTATTAAGAAAATCAGATCTTCAATTTTCTTCAAAATTATTTCTGAAGAAATAAAAGAAGGAAGGAAGAAAGGGAGGGAGAGAGGGGTTGGGGGCTACGTTTCTTTTCACTGTGCTGACAAACAATGTCATTGTTTTCTTCTTCTTTTGATTTACTCAGCCGTGAAAAGGACAATGCATACTTGTGTGAACCGCGAATTTTTCCAGATAAGTTTGTTGTTTTAATTTACTTCCACACCTCAAACAGTTGAAAATGTCGGTTTCTCATCCTTCTGACTTAGAGCCAGCATTTGTTCTGTGGGAAATCTTCCAGGATGATTACCCAGTTTTGCATTTTGCATATCTCCCCCTCCCTTTTGCCCATATGAATTCAACTTTCAGTTTAAAGCTTTGCGGTATAATCTGTTACAAACATTACTCTAGTATTGCTTTGAACTCCAAGGGAAGCAGAGCTGCTGTGTTGGAAACTATGGTGCTTTATTTTGTTTCCAGTAGGTGCCCTCATTTTAATTTATCATTGTTTTTCCTCCTCTAAACTATGTCACCTTGAGATGTATATTTTAAATATTTTTTTCTGCATTTTAAAATTACTATAGAGTGAGGTGATAAAAACTTCATGGTACCCGGGTGCACGCGTGAACACACACACACATACACATGCAAATGACTGCATGTAACAATGAAAAGACTCCCAGGGTTTACTTAACGGTATTATGCCAGTGTCAATATACTGGTTTTGAAAATGTATTGTAGTTCTGTGCGATGATCTCGGAGAAAGCTGAGTAAAGACTACAAGAGAACTCTTTGGTGCTATTTTTGCAACTTCTTGGGGGTCTTAAATTATTTCAAAATGGAAAGTCAAAAATTTGATGTATATTTTTAGTCCACTGACTGTTACCAGCAAAATATTGATCCCTTCTTGATCTATATTAAATTAATTGTGTTTTAATAACTGACACTCAGATATCAACAGCCTTTTAAAGACTCATAATTCTCTTCTATCTGAGTACGTTGAATTTTCTACCCTGTCTATTTTCATGCTCCTTAGTAGAGAGTTCAAAGTTTGAATGGTCTTTGTAGCCACCGAGCCTAACTCTGTGCTCGAAATGTAGTCTTTCTGGGAGTGATTTAATTGCTAAACATTCAAATGGAAAAGGGAGTCATGGAAGGATGGCTGAGTAAAGAACCTCTACATGAGCACAATGCTCACTACTCGGTAAACTTTCTGTATAAGACTCTGAATGAAGGAGTAAGTCCATTAATCAATTTTGTTCACATGTGAATTTCATACCTTGGCAAGATAGGACCCAGTGACTGCTAAGCCATCTGTTCTTTATGGTGGACTCAGATTCTGAGATCGCTCATTAATTGTCATTGCTTCGAAGTGGGGCTCTGCTTGGGATTGAAGGTCTTGAGGTGATACCTAATTTAGGAGGACTGTGACAAAATTTATCACTAATTATCTGCCCCTCAAATGGGAATCCATGCCCTCAGCAACATTCAGTGGTGATGATAATGGTCATCATTTATCAGCGATTAGTATTCTAAGCATGTGTTCCCTCTCTTTGGTTTGACTGTGTTGCTAGCTTAGAGTTTAGAGGAACCAGTTGTCTGGAGTCACCTGTGGTTGGCTTGTGAGTGGCAGAGCTGGGGCTTAAACCCAGGAAGCCTGACTCCAGAGGATGTGCTCTTAACATCACCTATAGGGTCTCCCCTTCATACGTGGGCCTTTATCCTCTTAACTAGTGAGTGGTTGTTAACACTCGAGATGTATTAGGATCCTCTGGGGACCCTCTTCCTGGACCAACTCCCAATTACACTTATTTATTCATTTTGTCTGGGCTGGACATTTTGTTAAACTTCTGAGTTGATTCTAACATATAGCCATAGGGACATCACTCACTTAGCTGAAAGTCAGAACTCATTCAAGGTCTGTGAAGAGTGGAAGCTACGTATTTTGCTTATAAGGTCATCAAGTCCATATACAGTTGTAGCAAAGCAGAGTAGTCGTGAACAGATTCCCCAGCCATTTGAACAGATGCAGCTGGAAATAGATTCACCTTCTTTGCAAGAAATTTCCCCAAATTTTGTTATGCAGCATGTTTTTTATATTCACAGGTAGAGGCTTCCATCTTTGCCCTCCACCATCTGTCAGAGATGTTCATTTTAATAGTGTTTTACCTTGTATAAAGGTGTCTCTTCTCCCTTACTCCAAGAAAAAGAGATTTTACATCAGAAGTCCTAAAAATTCACTTTTCCACAGGGGTTATTTAGGCAGTTCAGAAAAATGAGTGAAGAAAACACATCTCCAAGTAGTGAGTACTATTATTATTATTACGAAACAGAGTCTCACTCTGTGGTCTCAGAGTGTTGTGGCATCACAAAGCAATCTCAAACTCTGGAGCTCAAGAGATCCTCTTACCTCAGCCTCCCAAGTAGCTGGGAGTACAGCTGCCCACCACAATGCCCAGTTAGTTTTTCCATTTTTAGTAGAGACAGGATCTCTTGCTCAGGCTGGTCAACTCCTGAGCTCAATCAATCCACCTACCTTGGCCTCCCAGAGTGCTGGGATTACAGGCATGAGCCACCATACAGGCCAGTACTCTGTTTTTACAATGCAAGGGACATTCAGGGGAATCTAAGTTCCATAAGGAGGGGCACTCACTACTCAAATACATGAGGTAGGCACACAGAAGTATTGCCCAGTATTCTAGATCTTCCAGTTTTTCAGGAGACTATGGAAATCTAAGTCTTCATTTGTTTTGCTTGGTTTTGTTTATTTCCTATTGTGAAATGACTTGATAGTTCCTTCTGGGTTTTTTCAGTACTGTACAGGTCAGCATCATGTCATCAGTAACAACGTGAAAGGGCATATGTGTAGCTTAAGGAAAGTAGCATCTTTGTGTGGATACTTTTTGGCATTTTTAAGTAAATAATTGATTTTTTTTCTCACTAACTATCAAGGTGCCAGTCTCCAATCTTTATCAGAGATTGGCATTCTGGCTTTAGACAAGGCAAAGAATATAGTGTTCCCTCCACTTTGAAACTGAACCTCAAATGAAAGGATGCGTGGTGTCTGAAGTAAGGCTGGTCTGAACTCTCTGGGGTCCTTTTGCTGCTACTTACCAGCTCTGTGATTTTTAATAAGTAATTTAGCATTGAGCCTACATTCCTTCATCTGTAAAATGGTGACATAGAAAACTGACTCTCAAGGTTGTGCTGGGTACTAAAATAAATTGTGCATGTAAAGAGATTAGATCTAGAGAAGTGCTGGCTCTACTACTAATAAAGGGTATATTTAATGAGAGCAATGTTTTTAATAGCCTAAAGTCAGGCAGACCCTTGCCCGTGACTTAGTCCTACGGCTCTGGTTGGCCTCGAGTGTTGTGTTGGGTAAACATGCTCACTCCGATTTTGTAACTCCTTTTATTGATACTTCAAGACCTTTCTCTATTACTCCTTTACAAAAATGAGTATGGCTGTGGCTCATACCTGTAATCCTAACACTTTGGGAGGCTCAGGCAGGTAGATCACTTGAGCTCAGGAGTTGGAGACTAGCCTGAGCAAGAGCAAGGCCTTCTCTTTAGTAAAAATAGAAAAACAAGCTGGGAGTTGTGGTGGGCACTTGTAATCCCAACTACTCAGGAAGCTGAGGTAAGAGGATTGCTCAAGCCCTAGAGTTTGAGGTTGCTCTGAGCTATGACACCAACACACTTTACCTAGGGCCACAGTCACAGACTCTGTCTCAAAAAAAAAAAAACAAAATAGGATTGACAGCTTTATACTGAGGGACAAAATCCGAGTTGTGTAACTCTTAGATAACCCTCTCTAATATAGCCCATACTAATCTGGAGGTTATGCCTGCAGAACCAGAGAAAATCTCTTTGGGATGATTAGAAGCAAAGCATGATTAATAATGAATATATGTATGTATTTTAAGAGTAGGGTTGTGTTAAATGTGAAGAGTCAATAAATGCCTGTTAACCTTCTCGGAGGTCAATAGTCGGCCGGGTGGTTGGTTATGCAGGGCAGACTGAGCATCTGCGGCCTAATTCAGACCTGCCCCGAGATCTGACAATGGTACATGCAATTAGGAAAATGTCTCTGTAATAATGGTAATCGGTGTAAACCAAGAGGACAGGGCACAGCTGTGGGGAGCATTTAGAAAGAGAAATCAGAACAATTCATACATTCTGGAGAAGGAAGCCTTGAGCTATCCTTTTTCAGTATAAGTCTGCAGTAGATTTCAATTCCCTCTTGATCATAATTTACTGAAAAGCATTTTAAAACTAAATGTGTGACTCTTGAGTCAAAGTCTGTTCATGGTCCTCTTTTTTTTTGTCATCTTGGGAATAGGTTGGGATTATGGATCTTCCTTTTTAATAATGCTTTTGTGCATTTAAATATCTAGCTCTGATTGTGTTTGAAAAAACTTTCCTCTTTGGCTCTTATTTTTTTGCTCAAGAAGTGAGCTGAAAATGTGCTATAGAAAAACTGTCTTTTGAGAACATATATCAATGCAGCTTTGCCTTACTTGAAATGTTGATATTTGTAAATGAGAGCTGCCACTCTAGACATAGAGTCCTCATCTTCTCTTTTGGTTCTTAAGAGAAGCGATCTTGAGAGAAGAAACATTTTTACTCATCTTTGGTTTTGAAAGAAATTTAGAGCTCTGGTTTACCTACATGTCTCAGATTATTTTTGGTCTTCCCATTGTTCACTTTTGCTAACCTCTAAATACAACAGAAAAGTGTTCCCTGGCATCTCCCCATAAAAAAAGATAATGTCTCAATTCACAACCAGCTCTGAATAATTAATGATGATAATGATGTGAGAATATTTCACATTTATGACTGCTTTAGATTTTTAAGTCCCTTTTACATCTGTTTTCTTGCTGATCCCAGTATCAACTAGGAAGTAAGAAGAAAGATATGATGGAACAGACTTTGGGCATTGATTTATCCTTTGATTTACTCATCCCTGTAACAAATATTTAATAAGTAATTATGTATGCTAGTTGTTGTACTGGGAGCAAAGTCTACAACATGAAAAAGAAAGACAAGGTCTCAATGCATTTTATTGAGAGGACCAGGCAATAATTACAATAAATGAGTGAACAAGATCATTTCAGATAATGATACTTGCTGTGCTATGAAAGAAATAAAACAGGATAATGTCTTTGGAGAGTTATCTTCTGTTGTTGCTTTAGAGATTGGGTTGTCACAGAAAGCTGTACAGGGGTGGAGAACATTTGAGCTGAAATCCAAGTGACTTAAAAGAAGCCATGGTAAGGTCTAGGGAAAGCAAGTCAAATTCAAAAACCCTCCGGTGAGAGACTGGTGGAGAGGGGAGAATGACGAGAAATACGGGGAAACAGGGGCCAGGTCATTCAGGACTTTGGCACGAATTCAGAGCTATGACTTCCCTGTAGCAAACCTAACAGGGGTATGCAATTAGCAGATAATTTTTAAATTATTTTATTTATTTATTTATCTATTTATTATTTCAGGTTAATATGAGTGTACAAACAACTGGGTTACAATGTTTGCATTTGTTAAGTAGAGTCCCTCTTGTAGTTTTGTCCTCACACCCAACAGCTGTGCCATATACCCTTACATTGTGCCCATTAAGTGGGAGTGTACCCATCCCACTCCCTCCTCTCCTCTCCCCGCTCCCTCATTTCCCCCAACTTCAATTGAATTGAGTTTTTCTCTTATGTGAGGGTCTATTACATCATCTACTGGCATCGTATTGAGTACATTGGATACTTGCTATTTCATTAGTAGAATGTGCTGCAATGCCTTCCAGGTTAATACAAAAGATGTAAAGTCTGCACGTTTTTTATGACAAATAGCATCCATGGAATAGATATACCGCAGTGTGTTAATCCATTCCTGGGTTGGTGGGCATTTAGGTTGTTTCCACAACTTGGCTTGTAAATTGAACTGTGTTAAACAGTCTAGAGCAATAGTCTTTATGTTAAAATTATTTTTTTTTCTTCTGGGTAAATGCCTAGTACTGGGATTGCAGGGTCAAATGGGAGGTCTAGCTTGAGTTCTTTGAGAATTCTGCATAGTTCTTTCCAAAGATGCTTTACAGTCCCACCAACAGTGTAAAAATGTCCTGCTCTCTCCACATCCACACCAGTATCTGCAACCTAGGGACTTTGTCACGTGGTTCTGTTCTCACTGGGGTTAGGTGGTATCTCAGGGTGGTTTTTATTTGCATTTCTCTGATGATCATGGATTATGAGCATTTTTTCGTATAATAGCTATTCGTCTGTCTTCCTCCAAGAAGTTTCTGTTCATGTTTCTTGCCCAGTGGTAGGTAGGAAGCAAATATGTTTCATAAACTGAGCTGGAATGTTTCAAAATGTAGTCATGGCTCAATTGCACTGAAGTCATCTAGGGATGCTTATTCTGAATGACAATTCTGAGGACTCACTACAAGCTGATGAATTCGGAATTTCTGAAAGTAGAGCTGTTAGCCTATCATTTCAACAAAACTCTTAGGCACAAGAAATTTGAGAACTGGCTTCATTTTCACTTCTTAACAAGAAGTTCCTACTGTATTATAAAAATCTTTAAGGTCAAAACAGTTAGGCCGACATGAGTATGTACATGTTTATGAGAGACTCCTGATGAGAGATGCATGTGTTTACACTATTTTATATACTAGATCTTAATAAGATTACATATGTTGTCTCAATTTTTAACATACTTTACCAATTGATATTTATTAATTCTAGCAAAATGAGTGAAATTAAAAAATCAATTGTATTTCTACGTTTACAATATTTTGTTTATTTGACTTTATTATCAAAAAGAAAAAGTAGCTTGGCTGAGGAAGACATGTGTTTTGAAGCCGCCCTCTAGGCTGTTGATACCAGGGATCCTCTGAATCCAAGAGCTGAGGACTAAAAATTCCACATAAAAGTAGATACCACGTTTAAAACACCTATATTGCCTTAATGAACTAATTTATATTTACAGAAGAATTAGATAAAACAATGACTTGAGGTTGACAATCAACTTCAGCTTCTGACCAAGTTCTGTCCAAATGTCAGCAAAGATTTAGGTTTCTCTTTTCCCCTGTACAGTTCTAGAAAGACATCAGGGGGAAAGACTCAGCATTGAGTCACACCTCAAGGTTCAAAAGTGCTTTTGCTCTCACTCCCATACTTTGTGTTTTTAAAAATCCCTCAAACACTGTAGACATGAAAATTGCTTACACTAGCGCTTCTAGGTATGAAAACAACAGACTCTCAGCCGGAAGGAGGGTTGTGCTTTGAGAGCTCCCTTGCTGTGTGTGTATTCCAGTTCAAACAGCGACAGAGGAGGCCGTGAGGGTGGGGATCCTTTCATGCCATCTTTAGAGTTTTTGTTTAGTTTGTTCCTCTCCGATATTTCCCTCTTCCACTTTCTTGCCAAAGCTGCGTGTTACGTTATCATCAGTTTTCTCTTCCTGCTACGCGTTTCCTAACAAAATACCATCATTTGTTCTTGTGGCAGGAAAAGCAGAAAAGCAAAAACGTTTTTTAAACATTTTTAAAAATATTTCTTAAATTTTGTCCTCCTGAAAATAAAATGACACAGTAAGACACAGCATGACATTGGAGAAAGGTAAGCTTTGCTAACCCAAAAAATGGGGCTACTATTTTTTGGTTCCAGAGCCAAGTACTTTGTTGTTTTTATTTTTATTTTTATTTTTATTAAATCATAATTGTGTACATTGGTGCAATCATGGGGCACAATGTGCTGACTTCATATACAATCTGAAATATCTTCATTGAACTATTTAACATAGCCTTTATGGCCTTTTGATCACTATATGATGACATTTATATTCTGCATTTAGTAATTTTCACTTGTACCCTTCTAAGATGCACCATAAGTGTGATCCCACCAATCACCCTCCCTCCACCCATCCTCTCCCCTGCCCTCCCCTCCCTTGCCCCTTTCCCCATTTCTTGTGCTATAACTGGGTTTTAGCCTGCATATGAAAGCTATAGATTAGCTTCATAGTAGGGCTGAGTGCATTGGATACTTTTTCTTCCATTCTTGAGATACTTTGCTAAGAAGAATATGTTCCAGCTCCATGCATATAAACATGAAAGAGGTAAAGTCTCCATCTTTCTTTAAGGCTGCATAGTATTCCATGTTATACATGTACCACAATTTATTAATCCGTTCATGGGTTGATGGGCAGGAGCCAAGTACTTTGAATGCATATCATTTAACAAGGTCCCATCCTCTTCTCCTCAAAATAAAGTTTTTAAAAAGGAGACTTTTGTGTCTCTTTCTAATCCTGGGGTTTATCTATTATTTCTATCATTTTTTTTGTTCTGTTTTTTTCAATGACATAATTTCTACAGAAAATCACTAGAGAAGACTGAATCCTCTTTTCCTAACTTGTCTGGTTTCTCTTGATTGGTTCAAAGAACACAAGGATTTTTCTTGTTTTTTTAGTTTTTTTAAACCTTCTTTCCAGTTCACTTCTGGTCAATTCAGCCAGTGCAATTTCACTTTCTTCTTAACCTTACCACCAAAGCAGACATTTTTATAACCTGGTAGTCTACAAGCCGCATGTAGTCCAGGAGGATTTTGTTTAGCCAGCACAGTGATTTTTATTACTATGATTATTATTATTACTGAATTTGAATGTGTATAGATGAGTGAGCTCCCAACAGTGGTCCCATGTTCAAGTTGCTCGTACCTGGACGCTTCACATATTGACCTCAGAAGGAATCGTGACAAGACCAGTTCTCCTGCTTTATAGCACCTCCATCATTTCTTCTGCTTGTACAACCACTGAGTTTTGGGGGGTGTGCGGGATGCTAGTGGAACAGCAGACTGTTTTGGTTTTGTTTCTTTTTTACACTTTTCCCATTTACAATCGTATATAAGGTCTATCTTTGGGGGAGATTATAATAGTTATTTTAAAGTTAGATGGTTTTTGTGTTTTATTTGCCAATATTTACCATATTTCCCGTCTAACTTACATGCTACTCCTTAAACTACCTAAGACAAATATCCTGATATACAGCAAGTTATTGCCCCAGGTAAAAAAGAGTAATCTGAACCTCTGATATTTTGAATCTTCCCTGTAAGACTTTGAGATTCAGGGACTTTTCCTTCAGAAGAACCGATGGCATTCTTTTAACTTAAAACTTCGTAACAAAACAATTTGTTGGGAATGACAAAATATATTCGATAATATGCTTACCAAACACTTCGTGCAGTGTTTATCTGCAGATACATAACACAGAGAGCTGTAAAGAAGGCGCTTCTTGCATTAACACCCTTTCTATTTCATTAAGGAGCTATTCATCCTCTTAACTAGGTCCATATTCTCTTCTTTCATCACCTAGTTGTGAGTTATTTGCTGATTTTCAGAGTCCCATTCCCTGAGGCCCTGCTAAGGCCCCATTCAGCAAATCACTTCCTTAAATCATGGCTGGTTTACCCCAAACAGAGAACTCTCACATTCCCTTCCATAGTACACGCAGGTTCAGACTTTCACACTCAGTCTTCATCACCTATATTCTAGGCCTAACTTCTGCTGTTTGGAATTTGAATTTTGAAAAGTCTTCGCAAAGCTAAGACTAGAATGATTTTGCCTTCTGCCTACAGAAGCTGCCTGTTATTACAAATAAGTTGAATTCCATATGCAGTGATGTGAGTTTGTCAAATGTAAGATCATTTTCTCGTTGCGGTCTCCCATACAGTTCAGATTTATTTTTTGGTCCCTATTTACCACAATTATTACCACATACCAGCTCATGAAGCCATCCAAAATGTTGCTATTTAACCATTCCTTACTGATTATACTGACAACTTATGGATTACGTGTGTGTGTGTGTGTGTGTGTGTGTGTGTGTGTCTGTGAGATACTTTTATGTCTATGTGTCTCAGATAAGGAGTAAACAAAGGTAGAGGTAAAACTGTAAGTTAGATAAGGAAAGTCTTCTCAGGTGTACCAGTTATCTATTGCTGTGTAACAAATTATTCCCCAGATTTGCTGATTTAAAACAATGAATATTTAATAATGTTCACAGTTTATTGGGTCAGAAATCTGGGGATAGATTACTTGGGCAGCTCTGGATCAAGACCTCTCTTGAGGTTGTGTTAAAAAAAAATGTCTCCCCCATCCCCAGCTGTGTCATCTTAAGTCTTGATTGGAGAAGAATGATCTTTTCCTTGGGTAGCTTAATTAAAATAGCTGGCAAGTCAGCGCTGGCTGGTGATAATCCTAAAATTTTCCCTGTTGGCATTCTTCCACAAGTTGACTTCTTTTTAACATGACAGCTTGCATCCAATCCACCACCTCACTCCCCAAAGCAGGAGAGTCAAGTGTGAGAAAGGAGGAATCTCTATTATGTCCCAGCACTGGGACCCACTGGTGAGACCTGCTGTTATTTCTCCCACATTGTGCTTATCAGAAGTGAGTCATTGAGTCCAGCCCACGTTAAGAAAGAAAGATTAGCCACTGTTTGCAAAGGAAGCAGTGTCAAAAGAATGGTGAGCATAGTCTAAAACTACCAACTAAAGATCTTTAATTTTTAACTTTTATAATACCAATATATTCCATAAATTGAGTTAGATTGTCAATATTTATCTTTGCCATTCTCAAAACATGATGAGAAGGTCACCATGGGAGGCAGGATTCTTCAGGTACACAGAATGGTCCCAGGTTAGACCTATTATGTGGGAGTCCATACTATGTGTTTCTGTCATGGCTTCAGAGATTGGTGGCTATATTTAATAATGCTGAAGCCATTGGTTGGTATCCTACATAAAACAATTCTAGTCTTCCCTATTCATCTGGTTAAGTGGCCATTTAAAAAAAAATAGAAAACAGATACATGACTAGGTCAGTGACTTATAAACATGAATTTTGCATATGACTCAACTGAAGCTTTTTAAAAGCAAAGATTCCTGGGCACTAGCCAGATTTACTAAGTTATAAGCTCTAGGGAATGGAGTCCTGGGGATTGTTATTTTTTAAAAGCTCCGGGTAATTCTGATATAAGCAATTAGGACAGTGTTTTGGAACCACTACCATGTACAACTAAATCTATCCACCAACTGAAATCACTTGAAAAGGGTGGCATTTAGCAAAAGGGAAATCATTGGCACGCTCATGACAATCAGACTCATTCTGCTTTCAGAAAAGGCTCAGTGTGGGTTTCTAGGCACTTTTCCCCACACCAGGCCTGTGATGGACAAGGACTGTCTGGTTCTGTCCCTGCATCCCCAAAGGCGGTCACACTAGAGGCCGCTACAGTGGTGAGGGCACTGGCCCAGAAATGCATCGTTCACGCCTTCCCGAAGACAATGACTCTCTTTCTGATTAGAGTTGTCCTCCTTTTACCCAAAGGCTTTCCATGCAACCAAGAGAGCATAACAATGACATGAGGGCTGGGAAAGGAAATGTCTTCATTGATTTTTATTTCATGAATTGGAGCCTCTATAAAAATGGCACAGACTTGTTTTACAGTGTCAATTTGTGGAATAGAGGGGAGGACTGTTAAAACCCATCCATTTTCCCAAAGTTTAAACCACCCTAATGAATTAATCCATAGATAATGGATTGAATTCAGTACAATTACCCTAGTAAGTAAGGCTTGTTTAAAAGAGATAAGGCAACACACCAAAGAAAACAGCAATTTCAGCTATTAACTGGATTTCATCTGGGTTCTGATAATTCAGTATATGAGTTCCCTTTGAAAAGAGAGAATGTGAGTGCCTATTATCAATGTAGTTACCAGATGCAGGAGTTCACCTGTTGATATTGCACTGCAGAAAAAGACAAAAAGACAATAATTCTGGCAACTATTTTCCCAACAACCTCACAATATTTATGACATGTATTTGATATTCCCCTAGTAAATCCTTATAAATTAAGGCTTTGATTCCCTAAGACAGAAAGCTCATCCTTGTTCCAACTCTACTCCTAATTAGTTTATCTCAGTTACATATAGAGATCCACACTATTTTGAATAAACCGCTAAAAAGAAAGTTTCTATAGGTACCGCACAAAATAAGGCTGATCACAAGAAAGTCCTGTGTTTGTATCATAACTTGCAGTGGCACAGGAGTGCTTTAGCAATCACTCTGTACATAACACATCTCTGTGCCCAGGCATTAAAAGACATTTAACACACAGCCCTGGGCCTCAAAAGGCTGCCAATGTGGAAACCGACTCTAGTAGCTACTCTGATTTATCTTTTAGTTCTTATTCCTACCAGTGTATTCAGGTCTCTGTCCCTCTGTTTCGTCTTGTTTATTTGTTTGTTTATTTTCTTCAGAAAGCATCTGAGTGACTTCTCCTCTGTCTTGCATATTCCTGCTATCTGGATTGTTTCCAAAAATGGTGTTACCATTTTCTCCCTGCCTTATGCAAAAATCTCTAGTTGCTTCGATTACTCATAGGTGTGGCCGAAAGGTCGGGGCTCTTCCTGGTCTAGTTTTCTTCACATTTTCAGCATTGTCTTCTATTGTCTGCCCTCGTGGTATGGTGCCTTTGTATGATCCTTCTTCCTTGTTCGTGATCTGTGATCTCTATTACTAGGATAGGGTTCTACCTCCCAAACTACACCATAGGTCCTGGTCAATTCCTCACTTTCTAAAACACTCTTCTCTTCTCATACCCACTAATCCCCGCCACCTCCGAGTATCTATGGCAGTGGGAAGCAGCACGGGAGAGTATAAGGTGGAGTGTAGGCTTTAGGGTACAGGCGAATGCCTGGTTAAAAACAAGATGGGTTCTGTAGGTTTTTTCTTAAGTTGAATTTAAGTTGGAACAGATACATTTACCTATTAAGTGGAATAGCCTCCATTTGTAAATGTGAACTGTGTCAGTGGATGTTTGTAACTCAGGAACTGAGTTGATCTGAGTTCAGATTCTGACTGTAACATTTACAAATGGTATGATCATCAACAAATAACCTTTCTGGCCTCGGGTTCATTTGTAATGAGGTAATAATACTACCTTCTAAAAATATGGTCCTGTTAAGTGAGGATAAAGAAAGCCTTTGGCGTGATGCTACTGTTGCTAATATTCTGCAGTTGACCATTCCCTCTTACACATTTCTATTACTCATTGACTTTTTAGTTGTGTATTGTTTGCACTGATTCCAAATAGTTTAGCAACCACTTAAAGAAATCTCATGCCATAGAGCTTATGATAATTTAGTAAGCAGTTACAGTAAGTGAAGTACTCTGTCACATTAACTCACAAACAATTTGTGAAGTAAATCCTAGTATCATTACCACTTTCCACTTTAGAAAAGTTGGGCTTAGAGCTCCATGGTCCCATAGCATGTAAGTGGTAGAACACGATGTTTAATGAGGCCAAAAGATTTAGTGTTAAGATTTTACCTTCTATAAGGAAGAGAGAAAAAGAGACACCCAGATTCAAATCCTGTCTTGCCACTTTCTAGATATGTGACATTGGGTAAATTGCCTAATCTCTATGACCCTCAATTTTCTTATCTGTAAAATAAGGATATTAATAGTATTTACCCCCTACAGCTCTCATGAAGATTAAATGAGGGAATCCATGTATAAGGGCCTGGCATATTACAAAATCTCTGTAAGTGTTAATTATTACACTTGTAGAATTTTTCACTTAAATCTTATGCACATTGCCTTGGTGGTCCTATTTTTCAAATGATTGTTTTCATATCACAAACTCTCTGGACCCAAGTAGTTGAAATAAGTTGTAGAAAATCCAGGCGTGAGCAGGTACATGAAATGACTTCACACTACAACATAAACCTGGATGGTGTTTTTCAGACTCTGAACACTTTCAAGGCTTACTGATGGAGTGATAATAACATTCCATAGTCACCTTTGCAGTGTCCAGTAAATACACATGTCTGGTTTTCTCATTGTTATATAGAAAGTCAACTATACTGAAGCAATAAAACTCTCTGGGACTTGGGGAAATTATTGCACTTCTTGCGCCTTATGACACCACCCGGGGTGTGTTATAATCACCCAGAAAGGCACTGCTTGTTGAGTCTTGTTGGGAGTCAGTCTCTATGTAGAAAGAAGGAGGAGCAGCAGGAGGAACGTGTCTTCGCTGTGGGAAATCCAAGCTCAGCAGTTCCCCTTACCAGAAGCAGATACCTTTCCAGATCCCACAGGATGGCTGAAACCACGAATATTACCAAACCCTATACATGAAAAGCACAGGTTTCTTCTTTCTTTTTCACAATTTCACAGACAGAAGCTTCATTCTTACTGTAGTTCTTAGCAACCTTAGCATACAATTTTTTTCTTTCCTTATTGACAAATTTTACTTTCGCACTTGAAGGAAGCACTTTATGGCTTCTCTTTGGCATATTTGGGTCACCAGCATCACTATTCTTGTGCTTCGAAGGGTGACTTGGACATTAAGCACCCTGATATCTGACAGTGGGTAACCGAGCTGACTACCGAGTGACTAACGGGTGCGGAGCTCCTGCAGGTTGGATACTCTGAGAAAGGGATGACTCAGACCCCTGGGAGATGCAGTGGGACAACACGAGATTTTATCACACTAATCAGAAAGGCCCACAATTTAAAACTCATGTTTTTTTTTATTTTTGAAATTTTCATTTTAATGTTTTAAACCACATTTGACCACAGGTAACTGAAACTGCCGAGAGAGAAACCATCAGAGATAAGGGGGACATACTTAGGGTGATTTTAAGGGTCTGTATGTGGTGACCTCAGTGACTGTCGATCTCAAAAACATCTCCAGTGGAACCCTCACATTTCCCGAAAGACTTACTCTTTAAAATATAATAACCATTTATAATATAGAGCCAAACTAGAACAGTATTCTAGGACCGTAACATCTAAGAGTGTCACTACTCAGAAGGGAAATTAAAAAGGCAGAGATACATGGAGCTATATTTGGGAGTAGCTCTTCTCTTCTGGGAAAGCCCCAGAGTGGGAAATTGTCACCTGAGGCAAAATTATGAAGATTGATTCATTTCAGCCTGCCTAGGAAAGTGCTCCCCAGTGTCTTCCTGCAGCAAGCAGGGCTTTGGACCACTGGCAGAGATTGCTTCTCTATCATAATACTGGTGGTTGTTACATGGTCATTTAACAGTTATACATTGAGCACCTGCTGTATACTATGCATTGTGTGGCTTTGGGGATTTAAGATAAACAAGATCCTAGCCTTCTTGGTTCTTGCATTAAAGTTGAGAAAGATAGTAGTAATCTCAGAAATAGACAACCATAGTAAAGTCAGCTAGCGAGATCTGCTGTGAAGATAATAAAATGTAACGTGGAGAATGGCAAGTGAAGGGACTATTTCATAGAGGCTGGTCAGGCATGGCTCAATGAGAGTGTGACATTTGAGCTAACACTAGAACATTTAGAAAGTATTAGCTATGGGAAGATCTGGAATTCCAGGCAGAGAAAACAGATACAACAAATGTCTTAAGATAGAACCCTATGGGGTGTGTCCAAAAGTGGAAAGAAGCTGGGAGTAAGGAGAGAGCGAGCAGGGGCCAGTCTGTGTGTGTCTTGTGGGTCCTGCAATGGAGCTTGAGGGAGCTCATTACTGGCCCTCCAATGGGGAGTCTTCGAAGGCACAGGGATGAGCTAACTTGCAGTGAACACTTACTCTATTTCTACTATTATTGCAAACCAGACTCATCTGACCTTACCTAAAAATGATCTCCCTTCATTCTAGCCCCATAGCCTGTGCCTGTTAACTTCTCTTTTTCAAATTTTACTTTAAACATCACTTCCCCAAAAGAGTCCTCCCTGACCCCTTCACTCCTTTCACCCCCTTCTAGGTCAAAACACCTGTCACACACGCTCATGAACATTTTGGACTTTGTACTCCCAGCCCAGATAGTGGATTGTAATTATGCATTTGATTATCACCTGCCCTTCCCTCTTGATCGTGAGCACTGTGAGACAAGGACTTGATCAATCTTGCTCACCATTGTTCTCAGCACACCTGCCATGACTCCTGGCACATATGAGCGTATTCCACAGATACCGTTCCTGTTGATCCTGGCAGTATGTTCGTTTCCCAGCAGGAATGACTGTAAATGCATCTAATTCTTCCATCTCACATCTGCAGCCGTCAAGTGGGGGGTTTAAAACAGCACCTGTAGATGTCGCCTTACCCAGCCTATCAGCCCCCAAGCAGGGCCCACTTGAGAGGGCTCTAGAGGCTTCCCGTCGAGGAGGAGCTGAAGTAGAAATGAGCATTACAAATCCCACTGATTATGACAGCATCCTGGATCCAAAGATGCCAGGTAACTCCTCACGAAAGGGGAAATTCTCGGAGAAAATTGTTCCACGTGCTTTGTGAATAAACTGGTCTATTGCAAAATATGGTGAATACATGTAAATATAATTAAAATGTCAAAGTAATATCAGAGAAGAGACTCAATAAATCCACTCAGCACTGCATACTAAATCAGATCTTTAATATATATTTGCAAGGCAACCACTGGAGCCATAGTTAAATCTACCCCGTTGAGTGAAATAAATCAATTAGGAATCCTGAAATGATTAAGCTTCTTGCCCTTTGTTATCAAAGGAGTCCCTTTGCTTTGCTTACTGTGTTTGGACTTTGTTTAGAACACACTTCCATAGGTGACTGGTTTGTATGTGTAAGGCAGATAGCGTACCCAGCCTGGTGTCTTGCACAATGTAGCAACATCTAGCTATTTTTTATAAATTGTTTTAAAATACCCCATGAAAGGAAATCCCACAGTCTTAATTGCATGGACAAAAATCAGAAAAGCAAGTAGAAGTTCATATGACCTGACAAACGTATTTGATTCCTTTAAAGTGCAATTTTTCTCTATCATAATCCTGTGTCTCACTTTCTGAATTGATGGAGTAGATGCGTTATGAGAAAGGAACAAATGAAGCAGTGGTTTTCAACTGGTGTGTTGTAAGAGGATCTTAGGTGTGCCACGGAAATTATACTAAAGACCATTAATTAAATGATTTTTGAAAGAATTTCAAAGTGCAGTAAGTATATTTTTTTAATAATTTTATTCAAACATAATTGTGTACATTGGTGCAATCATAGGGCAGAATGTGCTTCATATACAATCAGAAACATTTTGATCGTACTGTGAGAGATAGCCTTCATAGCATTTTCTTAATCACTATATAAAGACATTGATACTCTACATTTGATAAGTTTCATCAGTACCCTACTAAGATGCACCGTAGGTGTGATCCCACCAATTGCCCTCCCTCCACCCATCCTCTCCCCTCCCCTCCCCTCCCTTTCCCTTTTCGAATACATTCGTTACAACATAGATACTGGGATTAAGGGACTGGTGTCAAGAATAGCACAAGATGTGCCATTCTTGACACCAGTCCCTTAATCCCAGTATCTATGTTGTAATGAATGTATTCAAATAAAAGCCATTTCTTCCCCTTACATAATATGCCTAATTCCTTCTAGCCTGCAAGTGGCAACTGATCCAGCATTTGGCATTTGTCCCCTTTCTTGCTAGATTCAGTTCTCTTTTTCTTCTCTCTAGCATTATCAACATGGAGGGTAATCTTATATTTCTACTTTAAGCAAGAAAACAAACCTTGATGTTATTCCTAGAACTGTGCTTCACACCAATCCTTCATAGTGAAATTCCTCTAAAGGGCTGACTGAGAAGAACTGCCTTCTTTTACTCTTACGCTCTCTTGAACCCATTTCAATGGAGAGGCTTTGTGCTTCCATTTCCCTGCCACTAACTGCTTTCTCAATGTCCCATGTCCTTCCATAATTGCTGAACCCAGTGGTTCTTCCCCAGGCTTGATCTTATTCCTCAGAAACAGAATTTGATAGAGATGATCACACATCATGCTGCTGGAAAACTCTCCTCCCTTGGCTCTCATGACAGAAGCATGCTTTGTTTTACTCCAAACTTTCCAATGACTTCTTTTCAGTGTCTTTGACTGAATTCTCCTTTTGGAGTGATTGTTAATGTTGTGATGGTTTGAACAACACATTTGAGGGTGTACAGCACAACCCTGCCTCAACTACAACTTGAACTTTACCTAAGAAACACAAACAATGTAACTTAGTCCTTTGTACCTTCATATTAATCTGAATTTTAAAAAATCTGTATATGAAAATCCACAGGTGACTTTGTCTAGTTACATGGCCTGTAATGTTATCAATAAGCTGATGATTTGCAAAGTTCTTTCTCAAACACTCTCCTGTGAACTCCAGATTCAAGCATCTGAAGGTCTTTCCACTTTGTGGAACCTTACAGACCATTCAATCCTCAGGAAGGTCTCCCTTAGATTACTGAACATATTCTCTTTATTTTATGCTGTCATACAATTATGTCCCTTGTCTTTTAAGTCTTTCTATTTTTTTTACCTATTTGACATTAATCTACTAAAGAATATAGTTCTATCTGCTAATTTCTTACTATGTAATACAAAAACTCAGAATGATAGCACTCATTATCTTAGCTAAATAATTGTTTATAAAATAAAATATGGAATGGATTTACTTTGTTACTTAATGGGATTCTCTTTGGATTTCAGAATAAAAACAAGATAATGAAAATAAAAATTATAAAAATTATTATCTGTTTAGGATAAATTACACTTAAATTTAGAGTTTAATATTGGGTTTGATTTACTATTGAATATTAATGCCTAAATGAATTCCATGTTATGCTTCAGAAACACATTTATTAATATAGATTTATTTACATGTGTCTTAAGGAGATGAATATATAATGGTGAATATATGTTATAGTTCATTGAATTGAAAACATCTGTATTTCAGAATAAAGAACTTTAAACTCAGTGCCATGATTTAATCTTCCAAGACTGTATAAAGAATTTATGACACAGCAGAGATAGGAACTCAGATGATTTCTTTCTAAATTGGTGAAGTGTTAAGAGGCAAAGCAAAATTGTTTTGAAAAATAATCCTAGGGAAGGTGAAAGGTTGACTAAGAAAGAAGAAAGAACAATAGCAACCAAAAATTAGACACCAGAAATCTGGAAGAAAAAATGCCTGGAAAGTATAAATGTAAAGTATCACCAAACATCTTGGCAGAGACTTTATGTTTCCTACCGTTTAACTTCCCTTTTCATCTCATCCACTTTAGTAACAATAAGCGTTATACTGGAGGATGTAACAATGTTCCAATAATAGACTGCCCTTCTCAGGCCCCTCATTAGATGTGACATTCTGACAGAGTCTGACTATGGCTAATGAGATAAACACAAAAGTTATCCAGTGGGTGTCTTAGTCTGTGTGCACTGCTACAGAAAGATACCTGAGAGCAATTAATTTTTAAAGAACAGAAGTCTATTGCTCACAGTACTGAGTGCTGTGAAGTTTAAGATCAAGGTTCCAACATCTGGTGAGAGCCTTCTTGCCGCATCCTCTAGAGGGGAACTCTGGATCCTCCCTCATATGACAAAAAAGGAGACAAGTAAGCTAGCAAGCTACCCAACAGCTATTTCAAGCCATTTTCATAAGGACATTAATCCCATTATGAGGAAGAAGTTCTCAGGACCTACTTACCTCTAAGTAGGCCTCACCTCTTTTTTTTTTTTTTTTTTTTTTCCCTGAAGCTTTTGGCTGGGGCTGGGTTTGAACCCTCCACCTCTGGCATATGGGACTGGAGCCCTCCTCCTTTGAGCCACAGGCGCCGCCCAGCCTCACCTCTTAATGCCATTACATTGGCAATACCTGACATTTAGAAGGGACACATTCAAACCATAGCAATGGGATTTTTATAAGTAGTCTTTAAGTAAAGAAGCCTCTTACTCCTACTTTTTCACCATCTTCTTCCCTGCTTCTTTAACTACTGAGGTAATAATATAAATTCCAATAGTTACCTACAGCCATGGGACAACTTTGAAACTAACAGCACTTTGCTGAAGTAGGTAGTAAAGAAGCTTCGATAAAACAAATATTCTTGGTGACTTTGAAGAGCCATAATGCCTGCCCTGGATGGTAAACCTTGGGAATTCTCTTATTTGAAAACTTAAGTTTCACGTTATTGATTCGAATTGATGTAGTATATTTTTAATGTAAATGAAGAAGTGATACATATCTCTTATAAGAAAACAGGTTTATATAAAGATCATTCAGAAGGATGAAGAACATTTACTAATATTTATTTTGTTTTATATTTATTTTAGCTCATCACAGATGTGATAACTTCTCTCATCCCTTTAGAAGAAGCTTAAAAAAGAGTTTTACTTACAATGTAATGTGTCCCAGAGAATGACCTTTACTTTCGGCTCCAAATATGTGGTAAATCTTCCTGCAGCCCTCCGAAGATGGAGAATTTATGATACAGAAAATAGATAAATGTACCACGTGACGCTTCAAACATTCATTGTACTTATATTTCATCCTTAGCATACTCCTGACTCACTCTGATTCACTCATTTTCTCTTTATTCCCAGATATTATTGTTTCCTTATTTTCATGTTGTTTTCTTATTTTGCAATTTCTATCCTGGAAAGACAGCTTAATTTTCACCTGGATGACTTAGTTACCTGTGAAAATTTGTTTTAACAAAACTCTGTGTGATCAAATGATGGCAATCTCCTACTGTGCCTTCATATAAACAATCCAGATGATAGTCTGAATGACAACACAGGGCTCCATACCAGATGGAAAAATATAAATTATTTGAATAACAATAAGAACACTTCAGATGAATACACAAAAACCTCAGAAAACATTTTCTTTCTAACGTGTGTTTGGATGACAAAACTTACTTTTTAAGTATATCACTACCCGTAGATAACAAAAAAGCCAATATCCTGTGTATCTGTTATTCTGGGAAAGGAAAAGCAATCTAAATTCAGTAACGTCATCCAACTTTTCATCTTAGAATAATCAGTTTAGGCTCAGTGCCCATAGCACAGTGGTTATGGTGCAAGCCAAATGCACCGAGTGTGACAGGTTCAAGCCCAGCCCAGGCCAGCTAAACAACAATGACAACTGCAACAAAAAATAACCAGTGTTGTGGCGGGAGCCTGTAGTCTCAGCTACTTGCGAGGCTGGGGGAAGAGGATTGTGGAAGCCCAAGAGTTGGAGGTTGGAGTGGGCAGGGAAACCACAGCATTGTACCAAGGGTGACATAGTGAGACTCTCTCTCTCTCAAAAAAAAAGAAGAATCAGTTCACATAACCAAGAACACAATAAATAGGGATATTTTCCAACCTTGTATAAATATATTTATAACAATGTAATGCATTTACCTATTAAACTCTTGATCTTTCTCCTCTATGTTTGCAACAATTATTAAATCCATTTAGATTTTAGAGTGAGAGAATTAATTTGGGGTAGTACATGATATATGTATATTTTAACTAGAATACAGCTTCAGAAGAGTTTTGTGGTCATGCAACAGGATGAATATAAAGTAAAACAACTGGAGAAACAATGAGAACTTCCCTATTCTTGTATTCAACACATTTTGTCTGGTTGCCGACAGTGTACCAAATACTATTCCAGGTTCTGTGGATAAATTAGTGAATGAGAAAAAACCTTGTTCTTAAGCCACTTGCAGAGCTATGTTAATGCTAATAGAGGCAGTCACTGGGTTACACAAGAGAAAGGTTCTGTAGGTTTGTTCTAAAGTTGAATTTGAATGTCAGTTGGAACAGGTGTATTTACCTATTACCTGTTATAACCTCTGATTGTGTGAGTCATATGTCAGTCGGATGTTTTTCACTTGGGGATGTAGTGTCATAGCCTTAGTTCGAAAGTGTGAGTTGCATAAGTTGGATGTTTCTAATTTGGGGACTGGCTGTATACTGACTACAAAACCAAAAGGATAAAAACATTATGTACTGTGCTACAGAGCACAAGGGAACGGAGAGCAGCCGTAGGAAATGAGATGTGAAAGAGATCAGGGTTCAATGGGAGCACCAAGAAAGGTTTGGTAAATACTGTCAGATAGGTCAAGAAATTCAAGGGATGTTTTTAAAAATAGAGTAGTAACTGTACTGAATTTATAAGAATTTCAAAGGTCAAGGCAACATCAACTGACATCTGTTTACAAGTTAAATTAATTTACCAAAATACCTTTAAAAGTAATTATGTAACATTGATACACATTTATATAAAACAAGCTGTCATTTCAGATTCTCAGGAAGGCACATGTGTGACTCAGCTATTCTCTTTCGTAGGTTCCGTAAGTGATATATTTACTGATTTTTAATATCTATTTTATTACATGGATTTTGTGATTCATATGACTTTAAGTGCTTACAGAAGAAAGTAAAATTTTAAGTACTTAGAAGCATGGAAAAGAAACCCAATTATGTGAACTTTACAATTACTACTACAAATAGCTAATTAATATTGATTTAGTGCTTATAGCACACCAAGTTCTAAGTGAAGTGCTCTCAAAAATTTCAGTCATTCTATTTTACCTACGTTCTTATGTAGTAATTATCATAATTATCCTCAGATAAAACAGGCTTACAGAGATAAGTAACCTGTCTAAAATTATATTATGAGATAATGAGGGACCTGTCTCCTGAGATAGTATGCTGTTCATACCACCTCGGTAATAGATTGTTACCCCATTCAGGGGATGAGGTAGGTAAGGGGGGGAATTGTCTAGGGACTTTGTGAGATCATAGAAAATCTGTACCAAAACAAAAAAAGTGATCTTAATGATTTTATAATGTTCATCTTATTCTTGTAAATCATATTTGAGTACCTCTCTTGTATTTAGTATTTCTGTGTTTTATAACATGAGGGAATCAACTTTTGTTAAAAATGGAAAGTAGGATTGAGATGACCCAACCTAGAATAGTCATGGTATTATATATAAAATGGAATTTTTAGTTGCCTCACTGTGCTATCAAAGACTTTAACTTTTTTTTTTTTTGGTAGAGACAGAGTCTCACTTTATCACCATCAGGAGAGTGCTGTTGCATCACACAGCTCACAGCAACCTCCAACTCCTGGGCTTAGGTGATTCTCTTGCCTCAGCCTCCCCAGTAGCTGGGACTACAGGCGCCTGCCACAACGCCCAGCTGTTTTTCTGTTTTGCAGTTCGGCCAAGGCCTTCGGTGTATGGGGCCGGCGCCCTACTTGATGAGCCACAGGCTTCGCTAACTTTTTATATTTCAAAATAGGTAGAAGAGAAGATTTATAATGTTCCCAATGATGTTTGAAATGATGAATATCCTAATTATCCCGATTTTATCATTACAGTTTATATACATATAATCAAAACATACTTAGATCCATAAATATGTACAATTATTTTCTATTGGTAACAAATAATAAATAAATAGGATTCCCAAGGTCTTAGGGAATACTGCCAAGACATAGGTTATTATAGTCCAAGGAATACTGACATTATAGTCAAAAAATACGATTAAAAGAACAATAGAAATTACACTCCAGAAATCCTAAAATGTTCTTAAAAATAGAACACTTGAAGAAAAGTTTGACTTACAGGTTGCAATTTAAATTCTATAAAAGTGGATGTGCTGAATCCATGTACCGACTTGTAATGGAGCTACTTTTCATGTTGTGAACTCTTGATAATGTGCTCCAAAGTAACAGTTTGTGGAGGGGTTTTGTGCTAATTTTCTACAATTAGAAGATTCTTTGTTATGTCTTTCCATGACTGGTGATTATATAAAAAGTGCACATTTTAAAATATAAAATAAGTTATAAAAATATGGTAAATATTATTACTGAGAGCTAAACTCTCTGCTTCAACAAAAAGGAAAATTTTGTATTGTAATATTTATTGTTCTTTTTAAAAACAACAAAAAATTATGAAAATAACATGACGAAATAAAGAAAAATTCTTAAATCAATTATGTATAAAAACACCATCCAAAGAAAATCCTTATTAGTTACTGCTGTTCTTCTACAATGTATTTTTGTGCATATATATATTTAAGTTTATAGAATTGTATTCATCTTTTATTGTGAAATGCACTTTATATTTCAAGCTAAAATAGATATATTTTTGTATGTTTATAAGAATTGGCTTTATGGGAAAAGATAACCTGTGTTTTACCTTGAGTTTCTCTAAAGACCTTTAGTTTTTATCATGTATATTTCTGAGTAGTGGCTTAAAAGTTATGTTATGTCCTCATGAGTGACATGTCTAATGAATATCGCTTTTTAAGGTTTGAATTAATGTTTGTTTTAATTTTCTTAGACATAATATTTTTTCAGTCTTTCTCAGCGAGTAAAACATGTGTGAATTTTGCCTGACACGATCAGAAGCCATTTAACACCAAGGCTTCCTAAGATATTTGCAAAGTAGCAGGTTCCCACAAACTATAAAAACTGAGAATGGTGTTAATTGCCCACATTCCGGTAATCCTTAAGTCATGACCCTAACGGCAGTATTGTAAAAGAACCTGACAATTTTATGCCATGTTGAGGGCAGAGTTTTGTTGCTAAACTATAAAACTTTAGAGAAAGATTATAAATACCCTGCATTTATATGTATATCAATAAATATTTTAAAGTGATTTCTTTACAACAGGTATTACTTGAATGACAAGAAACTAACTTGTTAAGAATAAATTTGTGCCAAAATAATTACAAAACGATAGCTTTACATTAGATCTTGTAATCTATGTTATGCATATTTATATTATATACATTGACATTTAAACATCTCTACAGAAGTCTAATTTAGGGATCTGGGTGGTGTTTTTGGAGTTTTATATTTTTCAGCTCTATTGTAGTGTAGTTGATAAATGAAAATTATGCAAATAGTTGTACAACCTGATGACTTGATACACAGATACATTGTGAAATGTGGAAAAAGTTGCCTTTGGCTGTATATGTGTGATGACAATACACAAGATCTTCTGAGTAAATTTCAAGCAAACAATAGTGTTATTAACTATCATCACAGTAATGGATATTAGATCCCCAGAACTTACTAACCATACAATTGAAAGTTTATACCTTTGACCACCATCTCCTCATCGCCCCCTCAACCCCTAGCTTTTATACTGCTGGTGTTACTGCAAACTAATACAACCTTTTTAGAAGGAAGTATGGAGAATTCTCAAGGAGCTCAAATGATACCTCCCATTTCATCCTGCAATCCCATTATTAGGAATCTACCTAGCAGAAAAAAAATCATTTTATCATAAATACATTTGTAGTTGACTATTTAGTGCAGCTCAATTTACAAATGCCAAAATGTGCAAGCAACCTAAATGCCCCCCAACACAGGAATGGATTAATAAGCTGTGGTATATGTTTACCATGGAATACTATTCGGTCATTATAAAAGATGGAGAATTTACAACTTTTGTATTAGCCTGGATGTAGTTGGAGCATATTCTTCTTAGTAAAGCATCACAAGAATGGAGAAGCAAGAATTCAGTGTACTCAATCCTAATATGAAGCCAGTAGATGATCTAATATACACCCACATAAAAGAAAAACTCAAATCAATTCAAGGTTTAGGGTTGGGGAATTAGGAAGAGGGAAGGGCGAGGAGGGCAGGGAATGACTGTGTTCCCACTTAATGTGCACAATATTACAGTGTATTGCACACCTCTTGGGGGAGGGGCACAATGATGAGAGGGACTCTACCTAGGGCAGGGCCTGTGGCTCAAAAGAGTAGGGCGTCAGCCCTATGTGCTAAAGGTGGTGGGTTCAAACCCAGCCCCAGCCAATAACTGCAAAAAAAAAAAAAAAAAAGGAGGGGGGACTCTTCCTAACAAATGAAAACATTGTAACTTAATTCTTTGTATCCTCGAATAACCTAAAACAATGAAAAAATTATACAACTCAATAGCATAAAAACTGATGAAGACATGAACAGACACTTTTCCAAAGAACATTTGTTCAATCCCACGTGACATGCACTATACACTTTACAGGCTTTCACACGTTGATACTTTCCCCTCATCTCTGTCTTCATGATAACTTAATAACTGGTGCAGAAATCATGAACAAACTACTGCTATTATTTGGAAGAGAAGAAAAATACTCCCTTATTTGTATTTCCTAAACCATAGCCTTATATACATGATTTTTGTTTGCGTTATCTCTTGAAAACCCAACCTTTACAGTCTTCATAATTATGCAACCAAAACCCAGCCTTTCTCTGTTTTTGAGAGATGAGACTATTTCTTTTCTTCAAAATAATTACATTTACTGTTCTGCTTTTTAAGTTTTTTCCTTTTCACCAAATGGAGTGTTTCAGCTAAACATTTAAGAAACGGTGCCTTCACTGGAAAAGAAATTTTACTGAATGTGTTTTTCAACTTGGTGGAGAGGTCCTGCTGTGGCTGTGAGTAATTGCCAGCAATAACTTTTAAATTTAATGAAATTTCCTCTTTTTTGGTTCTTTACCTCATGTGCGTTCCTAGGAAAAGACCTATTGCTCATCTTTGAAATGTCTGCATTTTTTAACTTGAAAAACTTACTTGAATCATCTAGTTATTCCACATAAAGATAAAACAGAGTATTTATAATTAACTATAGCTGTTACTTGATAAACATAAAAGAAATCTAAGTTTGTTTCCTTATAGTGCATCTGAGAGTTAGAGGAAAACATATGAGAATAGGGTTAGCCAGACATAATGCTATTTTTCATTTGGTTTATTTGCATTCATTTGTGACTGCTCTAAATTAAATCACTTTAGTCATTGTTCCATGAAAAATCTATGGCTTTACTAGATTGACTTGTTGTTACTTCCACCTAATGCCCCTGCCCTTGTTTTCCCATGAGGATGAAGCTGGAAATTTTGTACCAGATTAACTTCTACTAGACCATCTAATGGAGACAGAAAAAAAATCCTAATAATTTTAGATGCTAAAATAACAGCAGGTAAACCCATTATAGTGGAGTGTGAAAGGAGACGCTCTGGAGTTAAGTAGTCAAAAAAGAGAAATTGTGTTTCTGGGAGACAGAGAAATCTTTTGTCTAGTCCTGATTCCAATGAGAGTCTTAGATCCCAAGCCTAGAAACCTGGCTGTAGGTCTCATCTAGTCTAGCCTGATCTTGGTTTGTTCATTAGCAAATGTTTTTATATTTGATAACTTGCTAAAAGATTTCAGCATATTTTTCTCATCTGAATAATAAAGAAAATAACATGTATACCTAATATAGTTTTTCAAAGGATAAAACTGATCGCATACTGGAGAGTAATTACAAAAGCACAAATTCAGCCTATAATTATTACACTTTTTATGTAGTACTGTGAACAGTTTGCACCCTCACTCTTCAAACAAGACATATACACAATTCTGAAACTTCACATAGGCATTTCAATTGGTTAATTGAAAAGTCACAGGCATTTGTTTAACCCTGTTTTATTAGTTGTTATTTGCCACATATCACTCTGTACAAAAGAAAAATTTTCTCCATCTCTAAGAATACCTTGAAAAAGAGTTGGTTCAGGTTGGTGTCTGTAGCACAGTGGTTATGGCACCAACCACATACACTGAGGCTGGCAGGTTTGAACTCGGCCTAAGCCAGCTAAAACAACAATGACAATTGCAACAAAGAATTTGCCAGGCATTGTAGTGGATGCCTGTGGTCCTGGCTACTTGGGAGTCTGAGGCAAGAGAATCACTTAAGAGGTTGCTGTGAGCTGTGATGCCACAGCGCTCTACCGAGGGCAACATAGTGAGACTGTCTCAAAAAAAAAAAGAAAAAAGAGAGTTGGTTAATTTTTGGCTTTTTATTTCTTGGCCTATTCATATTTGGCCTTTAATATTTGGCCTATTTGTGGCACCAGTGCCTCAACAGAGTAGGGCGCCAGCCCCATAGGCCAGAGGTGGTGGATTCAAACTCAGCCCTGGCCAAAAACTAAAAAAAAAAAAAAAAAAAAAAATTCTGCCTATTAATTTTTAAATTTAGTAATTCATTGATTATTAAAGTTCCTGGTCTTGAATGTATTCTGGATATTTGTTTTATACACAACACACACACACATACAAACACGAAGAGCTTTTTTCACTAATGGGATAAGCAGATTTCTCACATGTCAAGTGGTGAAGTGAAAGAAATACTAGAAAATGGAAATTAGATTTAATCTCAGTTTGAATATTTTAAAAGCCCAAATAATGCAAGTATGTTAAGCAAAATGGGTTCACAATAGGAGGCTACTGTTACCTAAATTCCAACATTTGCCAAAAAGAAAACAAGTTACCAGTAAGAAGTGGTACCAAAATCAATTATTCCGTAACTGCTATCGTATTTTCTGTGGCAAGAAATACTTTATGTTTGTTAAATTAAAAAGGTAAAAGCTATTAATGCAATGCACTTGAAAGTTTATCAGTAACCAAAAAAAAATGTACACGGCAGCAAAATGTACACAACAATATTTCATTGATAAATATAAAGCACATATATATGTAAATATGTACTACAAATATCTATAAACATTTTCATGAGATTTAAGTTCAACTAAGGTCACTCACGTATCATCCAATAACAGAAATTCAAGTCATAAGATAGAGTCTGGTGACGGTAAACAATTTGGTATGGCAGTCAACAGTAAGACTGGGTCAGATGTAGGAGGTAAAAATGGGTATGTATGACCAGTCAAATAGTAGAAGACAGAAAGTTAAAAGTCATAAGACTTAGTAGGACTGATTTGTGAGTGACTGGGCAGCTGCTACGCTAGTGATGAAGGGAAACAGGAGGCAAAAATGAATGCACAGTAGGATTTACTTCAATTAGTCAGTTAATTATGATTTTATTTAAAGAAATGTGTGGAGATGACACTGAATATTATTCTGCAATGCTACATCCAATTAGATGATTATAAACTTTTATCTTTTGTTAAATTATATCAGTAATGGGTTTACTGCCATTGGAATGATAGTGAGCTTTTCCAGAGCATCTAGACAGATCAAGAGAATGGATGACATAGTAGAATAGAGTCTTGGAAATCACATTTTAAAATGTGACAAAAAGTACAAATAACGTCCCAGGTTAAGAGGGAAAAGTCAAATCACAGAAGTAAGATTCAAATGGTCTGTAATGTTTTTCCATGTCACAGAAATTGGCCAAGGCAGATGAAATTTTTAAAGATTTCTCAGAGAGTGAAAGTGAGCAGTCTTCAACTTGATGCAGAGAGGGCTGAGGATGTTTGGTTTGGCAGTAAAGAAAAAAGGTAGCAGGTTGTGAAATGAAATGGGGAGTGAACCAGTAGAGGTGTTGGCGATCTTTTTTTTTTTTTCCTATCTTTTGTAAATTTGGTAGCAAGGTTGAGGTCATTATTTGACTTTAAAAATCACTGTGGAGGAAAGAGTTTCACTGCAGGAATGGCTGATTATGACTGCAAGGGAAAGAAACATGTGGAAAATGAAAAACTGAACACACAACAGAAAAGGAATAGGAACGGAAATATGTGATCTCAGGCTAACGTGGTAATTACTAAATATAGGCAGTTATTGGAAAGAACTGGAAAAAGCAGAATACAAATTAACTAGATTAGCAACAATATCCCCAGAATTGTGCCTTTTTAGAAATCATCTTAGCTTTGTATGCTTTGCCAAATCATTTAATGTTTTGAGATTTACTTCTTCATCTGCAAAAAAGTGGGTGATAAACACACAGACTCATCGGCATAGCACTAGGTGTAAAACCATAGGGAGGATAAAGGTGCTTCATCAGCTGAAAATGTTATGGAGATGGTGGATGTTATTATTTCTCTGAAAAAGGACTTTGGAAACAAGAAATAAGGTGAGCAGCAACAATGTTCCATTATTTTTGCTACACAACAATATAATATGCATGGGTTGTTAATGGGTTAAATCTGCATAGAATGCTTAGTGCTTTTTCATTATTGATTGACTAATTTACCGATAGCACACTATACCACGTTAGAATAATTCTCAATTGAGATATTTAATGTAAATTACACCTATAGATGTGCTCTTGCCAATTCCAAAATAAATTTTCCGTTAAAGTAACCAAAAGTAATGAAATAAAAGACTGTTGATTGGCCTTATCCATTGATGTAATCTTAGTAGTGTGCAAGTAGCAATAAAAGTTGCAACAGCACTTAGAACCCACCCATGACTAGCAGCCTTTGGCAAACAATAAAGATTCAAGGATAACATCATGAATCCGTCTTCTAAGTATATGTTCACAATGAGAAGCAATAGCATAGAACACATTTTTATTTGTACATGCAAAAATAGTTCCTGATAATAAAAATGTCACCAGGCGATATTGCAAGGAATACTTCAAGCCAGTGCTCCTAGAGGAATTCATAACAATCTAACTAGCAATCTTCATTCTCTGTGGATTTCAAAATGCAAATTGATTTGTTCCTTTTCCTGGTTTAGAGGAACATAGTATGTTTCTGCTACCCGTGAGATTCTTCAGATTTCCTTGACTGAAAGCAAAGTACTTACTAATACTTAGGAGTAAATGCCCCCAGAGTCACACTAAAAACACAAAGTCTCACTAAGAACAGTTCAATGATTTTTAGAATCACCTTGAATTTCAAATTATCAGGATCCAATACTTCAAAATATGTATTTTTAAACTAATATTACAATTATGTTTTAATTTCTATATTCCTACAGTTCATAAAAGAAAATAAAGTTGTACCATAAACCCTCCATTTAAAAGTACTTGCATAAAATTATTTTCACCATTGAGGTAATATTTAGAATATAGTATTTAAGATGTAAGCAGAAATGTTTTATAGACGTGAGGAGACAATGAACACTATTTTTTTTATCACAATCAATTCAGAATAACACTAGCTAACAAATATATCGTGTAATAGACTATGTGTCATAGACAAGACAGGGTTGTTGCAAACAGTAAGATAACAACATCACTTTTTCCCCTAAGAAAGGGGGTTTGGAAGGGAACATGACAATGAAATGTGAGTAAGTTCTGTAATGTTCAACGGAAAGGGGTTGCTGTGGGACCATATGCAGTGCTTGAAGATAGCTGAACAGGGCAGGATTTAGGTATGGGCACATATCCAACAGACTTCTAGAGAGGAAACACTTTGCTGTATCAGACATTTTGTCAGGACTTTGCCAGGGGACATATGCAAAGGAACAGAGACACGAAAGAACACAGCATGATGAGGAAACCACAGGTAGTGACAAAAGTCTTGCTTAAAGACAGAGATGATAGGAGTGGCAGGTCAGTTCAAAACACGACTCCCTTCTGTAACATACTAGGAAGCTAGAGATTTTTATTTTCATTGTATGGCTGCTGGGAAGCCATTTGAATATGTAAGTGTAACTTCAAAACTGTTAGATTATTTTGACACTACTGCTACTGAAAACAGAGACAAAGATGTCAAAGTTGGGGGATAGGGACTCAGACATAAATGCCTTCCATGGAAACGTGGCTTATTTTTGAGATTCAGAGCAAGTGATAGAAAAAGAAGAGAGAAATTTGTGCATGCTCTTTAGTTTCAGATGTTTTCAGATTGTGAAAAATCACAAACATAGAAGGAAGTAGATGCCCTTAGGTATGACAGGGGCTATGTAAGGAGTGGTTTAAGTTTCATTGAAATTAAGGCATTATCATAAAATTAAGTATTTTTATATCCTTCACATCCTTGAATGCGTAATAAAGATAGTAAGTACTTTCAGGACTATGCAGGCTCGCAGGAATCCAAGGTGTTTGGTGGAGGCTCTAGGGTAAATTATTCAACTTATCTATCATTAGAATGGTGTTGATTGAATCTTATAGCTTTCATACTGGAAATATAAGCAGTGATTTTTATGAGGTCTTCAGACTGCATCATTACACAACTGAATGTACCTTTTGTACCTTTACCTGGAAAATCAGAAGAGAAAATTACTGAGGCAAATCAGTTGGTTGTCTCTCCCACACCCAGTCAGTTCTTCTATAGTAATAGACGTTTTAATTGGCTATGTGACCACCTCATCAAAACAAAACTTCCCCAGGCTCTGACATAGTTGAATATGGTCTTACAAATGGAAGGTGAGCAGAAGTGCTGCGTGCATTTTCCAGGTCTTGCTTAATAGAATGTGCACTAAGTGGGCGTCTTTAGGGTGATTTCAAACACAAGAACCAACTCACAATTTGACATGCAATCAGACAGAGCCCTGGACCTGACTTTGATATGTCAATCACAGGCTGCTGATAGTCTGTGAATATAAGGGAATTTCCCACTTCTAATGTGATTAAAACATTGTTGCTTTGTCTTGTTATCCCAACCAATGCACCAGAAATGTCTAAGATCAGTCTAAACAATTTTAGATTTATAAATAGAAGGTAACATTTATGAATAAAAATTGAAACCCATGATTATACCATACCCAGTAAAGAAATCTGATTTAAATACTCCCCAGTGTTCATAATAGTCAAGATACTTGTTGGAGCCTTTTACAAGTTTAAAAGCTAAACTTTACCCAAACTATCTCACATATACCTTGGAAAATCGAGGTAGCAATAGGATAAAACTGAGTGAGTTTCCCTGCCCCTGTTTCTCCGAAAGAAGTGCATAATTTAGAGATGAGTTACCTGAAATAGTTTTCTATTATCTGCCAATATTCAACTAACTAAGAAAGGTTGCAATTTCAAAATAAATTCTATCATTATTGTACTATTCTTCTCATTTATTATTAACATATGTTGACTATGAGCTGAATACCAGTAATTATGCTGTGTCTGTGACATATTTCAAGTAATGTGGAATGAGGTTATCAGCTTCATTGGTTACAAAACTTTACTTAAACACAGGTCTTCCTTAATGAAAATATATGCTTTTAATCACTATTCCACATTATTCACATATTTATTTGTGAATAAATTTTACCAAATGCTAAGAATTCACTTAAAAGTATCTCTGATCAAGCATGGTTTATAGTATCATATCTGCAGTTATTAGCTATTAAGTATTAATTAGTAAAATGATCAGGGGAAGCCTCATTCATTAAAGAACATCAAGGCTGGATAATTAGAGAGTGATTTGGGATATTCAATAATAAGAGAGTTGTGTGAGTGCCCACACAAAGCTTAAGTATTTATAGAGGTCGAGAGGGTCAAACTTATTCCCTTAACTTGAAAATAAACTCCTTTGCAGCCTTACAATGATAAATAAAAGCTCCAACTTAATCTATTAACATGAGGTAATGGTAATTCCTATTATTGAAATATTTTCTGGGGAGTATGGCAATTTACAATAATTTTAGGAAGTAAAACTTTCCCCAATATAAGTTATTGCTTTTTTTGTTCCTTGCCTAGGAGAATCCCAAGGAAATGGACTATAGTAAGAATGACCATATGTTTTCTGAGGACAAAAAGGAAGATTCTAGACAAGGCTAATATCATTTTTTTAAGTCTATTGCCCCAGTTTCTTTGATGAATATGCTGTGCCAAATTAGGGAATAATTCAGATATGAGTTAGCTGAAATGGTTTAATTTTATTTGTCAATATTCAAAACAAATAGGGTTTCAGTACCCTTTCTGTAGGTTACATGCAGACATTCTGATCTATATGTGTTTATATATGCATGTAAGCATGCATATATTTACTATTTTTTTCAATCAATTCCAATACATTTGTTTAAAACTTTGTATTTCCCTTCTTTGTGAACAGAAATTGGAGTCTGTGTTCACAATGTCTTAGAGCTTCTCTCCTCTGGCAAGAGATAATTTCAACAACACTGCTTCATCTGTGCTGTCCCCATCAGTGGTTTCCCTACTCCTGGTTTTGCTAGTGTCCCACCAATATTAAAGTTGCTTCTGTAGAGTCTATTTCAGTTCAGAATATCCAATAGGTCAGAGCATCTAAGTGTCAATTCCAAGAGAAATATTCTCATAAAATGCCTAGAGTATCAACTTTATATACTGTGCTTCTACTGTTGTTAGGAACCCTATGTCATATCTGTAGTTACAAAAATAGCTATAACAGGGCCAGGGGCTGTGGCTCATGCCTGTAATCCTTAGCACTCTGGGAGGCTGAGACCGGTCTATTGACTGAGCTCATGGCTTGGTGACCAGCCTGATCAAGAGCAAGACCCTGTCTTAAAAAATAGCCAGGTGTTGTGGCAGGCTTCTTTAGTCCCAGCTACTTGGGAGTCTGAGGCAAGACAATCATTCCAGCCCAAGAGTTTGAGTTTGCTGTGAGCTATGACGCCATGGCAGTCAACCACTCTACTAAGGGCGGCAAAGTGAGACTCTGTCTCAAAAAAAAAAAAAAAAAAAAAGCTATAATATAAATACTGAATTAACATTGTGAATTCTAGATCTCCTGATTTCAAAAGTTAAGATTTTACTCTCATTCATTTCCAATGTCGTTTTGGTAATTTGTAGTTTCCAGATTTATTTATTTTTAAATCTTGTTTTTTTTTTTTTTCTTATAAGTAACTACATAGAGGTAGGTAAGATTATCATTAGCTGGCTTAAAATAGATCAAAAGGTAAAGCTATATATCATATAAATTTAATGTAGTGCCTTTAATGTTAACTATAGGAACAAGTGTAATATTAGAAGTCAAGGAGTGGGAAAGTAACCAAGGTTCATTGTCTTGACTCATTAATTTTGCAATGCGGTTATACTTGGATTGTTCATAAAGATGCCTGAGAGCAGCAGATACTCTCTCAAAACCATAGGAGGGTTGTTTATCTTTTATACTTTCTATATTTTAAAAAAACTGTATAAATATATTATACACACAACATTTTTTTCACCTTTAATAGACCTATAGAACTGAGTGAAAAATAAAACCCTTGCTATACTGATTGATCATTCACATTGAATCCAGAAGAACTCCATGTTAAAATCAATAGGTCAGTAAGAATTTTAACCTTAGCCGAGTTTCCAAGCTCTGTGGGAACATTATATAATAAAACAAATTAGGAAAGTAAAGTACATGCTATTTAGGAATAACCTAATGGGTATAATCTCAAGTCTATTTATGTGTATGTGCGTGAAAGTAACATGTACATGTAAATGGGTCCATATGAAAGATATATTCTAATCAAATTTAATACTTTGAAAAAATTGAGTCTGGACTTTATTTTTTTCATAGTTGGAATGTTTACTTAATCAATGTTTGTTTCTGCCCTGGGCTGATTATTGTGACAAATTCTGATAGCAAACGTATTTGGTGAAATTTTGCTTGCCTTTCGGAATTTTGAGACCAAATTGGGTGAAGGTTCCCAACCTACAGAGACAAAAGTATGCATGCTGAAGTCAGCAGGAGAGGATATCATGGAAATGAAAAAAAGGAGGGAAATCTACAAAATCAGTCTTTACTTCAAAATAGCCATAGAAATGTCATAGAAGACAGGATTTAAATTCTCTTGGCCTGTAATTTTGGCTGAAACATAATCTTTTGTTCTCCATATTCTTATTTACTAATTGAAACTGTGATAACTAGTGTGCATGGTTAAGATAAGTATTGCAAAAGCTCACTGAAGTACTTAAAATATGAAACATTGTAAGTAGCCACTAATTCCATTAAACAATGATTGTGCTTCTAATCTATCTGGCCCCAGGGATATTGTACCAATTAAAAACACACTGAAACTGTTTAAAAGAAATCTCACAGACTCTAGAAATGGAGTGGTTTTGCTGGCCAGAGAGCGGATTATACTTATGATTGCAAGCCTGTGAGTTGTATGCTGAGAAGCACGGATCACAAGGTTTATGTGAGTGAGCTTGATTCTGAGAAACTCAAGTCAAGGATTAGCCATAAAAACCAATGAGAGATTTAAATCAAACAATCAGTACCCAGGTTCATTGAGCTACAGCCTCAGCAGGTTTATTACGTAAGACCTGGCAATTAGACCAAGAAACAGCCTATGAAGGTGGACCACATGAATACACAGATGAAGAAGGCTCAGTCTAGCCGGGCACGGCGGCTCATGTTTGTAATCCCAGCACTCTGGTAAGCCAGTGCTGGTGTTTTGCCTGATCTCACAAGTTTGAGACCAGCCTGAGCAAAAAAGCAAGACCCCATCTCTACTAAAAATAGAAAAACTGAGGCAAGAGGAAAGCTTGAGCCCAAGAGTTGGAGGTTGCTATGAGCTATGACACAATAGCACTCTACCCAGGGCAACAGCTTGAGACCCTGTCTCGGAAAAAAAAAAGGTTCAGTCTAATTATCTGAAATCCAAAAATTTGTCTTCTATATATGATCAGTCAAAATTAGAGGAGAAGAAGGGGAAAGGATGTTTAAGAGCTATAATTTAATGTCAGACCTGTCTCTTAATGGTGAAGAAGATTTCAGGAAACTTATAAGCATATGAGTGCAGAGTTTGAACATTGTTAATGTGAACCTCTGTTGTTATTATTGCAAGTGGGCTTTCTGGAACAGATGGGCACTGTTACCACCTACTTCCCTTGGGAGCCTAAAGTTTCAGCCAGAAGAGAAAACATAGAAATTAAAAGGAACAATGGACTTCATTGCACATTGGGTTGAAAATAGTTCAATACTGCAGAAAATCAGCTCTGGCTGCTCCGAGTTTTTATAGAAGCCAAAACATTTCTATTCTTTTATATATGTATTTTTTTTTCACCTGGTAACCTGAAGCAGAGGTTTATGTATAATAATACTTAAATTAAATAATTTAAATCATTAAATGATGTACTTTAAAAGTAGCGATCTAAATGTTTATCATTACTTTAGGTCAAATTGCTCATACAAATACCAAGTGTTCTGATATGCAACTAAAATATTGATACATTTTACTTTATTTCATTTTTGTAACAGAGTTTTATTCTGTTACTCTGGGGAGCACCCTGGGGTCAATGCTCACAGCATCTTCAAACTCTTGGTCTCCAGCAATATTCTTTCCCCATCCTCCTAAGCAGCTGGGACTATAGGTGCTGGCTACAATGCCTGGCTAATTTTTCTCTTTTTAGTAGATATGAGGTGTTGCTGTTGCTCAGGCTGGACTTATACCCCTGAGTTCAAGAAATCCACCCACTTCAGCCTCCTAGAGTGCTAGGATTACAGATGTGAGACACTGTGGCTGGCCAAGGCACTTGTTTAGAATACTAATTATTAAATAATTTCTCTATTTAATAAGTTGGACCAGTTGTCATAGGGTTTATGATTGTCAGTTATTTAGCCAAGAGCCTTTATATAGTTTATAATTTTATTTATTAATTTTTTAATTTTTTGAGACAGAGTCTCAATCTGTCACCCTGGCTGGAGTGCTGTAGAATCATAGCTCACAGCAACCTCCAACTTTTGGGCTTAAGCTATCCTCTTGCCTTAGTTTTTCTATTTTTAGTAGAGATGGGGCTCTCACTCTTGCACAGGCTGGTCTCAAACTCATGAGCTCAAGCAATCCACTTGTCTCGGCCTCCCCTAGTGCTGTAACTACAGGCATGAGCCACTGCACCTAGGCTGTAGAGTCTATAAAAAAGATATGACCAAAAATAGTAGTTTTTAAAATTTTTTTGTATTTGGGTTAATAAAAAAATTGGATTTTCTGAGTGTCTTTCCACAAACTATAATTAATCCTCTAATTAAAAGTATGTAGGCAGGGTGTGGTGACTCGCACATGTAATCCTAGAACTCTGAAAAGCCAAGGCAGCTGATTTACTTGAGCTTAGGAGTTAGAGCCCAGCCTGAGCAACAGTGAGACATTGTCTCTACTAACAATGAAAAAACTAGCCAGACTTGTTGGCTCACACCTGTAGTCCCAGCGACTCAAGGAGGCTAAGGCAAGAAGATTGCTTGAGCATAGGAGTTTGAGGTTGCTGTAACCTATAATGCCATGACACTCTATTTTGGGCAATAGAGTGAGACTCTGTCTCCAGAAATAATGTACATATGCATATGTGTGTGTGTGTATGTGTTTATGTGGGTTGTCACAGTTCTCCCCATTGCCTTTAGCTTAGTGACAAATTTGCTAATCAAAATGTCAATTACCCTCGGTTCCCTTTTTCATTTCATACTGATTTTTCCTTCCCAAATAGATTACAAATCCTTCTGAGTGCATGGGGAACTGGCATGCCTTCATGATACATACAATATTTTTTTAACTGTGTTTTGCATAATTAAGGAATTTCAGAAATCCTCTCCATCTTTGAAGAAGTTATGACCTATTTGGTCTTCTCATAAATAAATTATGTTCACAGACTATTTATATTACTTCTTCTTCTAAACTCGAACACAGATCTCATTATTTTGAAAGCTATCAGTTGCCTACTGCCACTACTTAATTTTATAGCCTCGCCCTCTTATTGAATGAAGGTATTTTGTAATGTACTTTTTAATATTTAATACTTTAATTTATTAACAACATTTATCTTAAATAATGTGAATATTTGTTATGCACAATGATTTAATGCTAGAGTACCTTATTCATCTATTTCATGGCGCAAAGATCAAACATATGCTCTACTTCAACTGGAGTGCCTTGCGATATTAACCACTAACCTGACCAGAGATTTAAGCATACACTAACACGAACTGACAATATTAATTTCAAATGCATGTGGTTTTTCTAATTAGTCATAAACTTTACTCGAATAAGCTAGTGAAGCATATTGTAGAAGAAAGAAAGTGGTTCTTGGCAGGAAATAGAGTTTATTACTTTAATTTACTTGAAAAATCATAGCACAATATGTAAATCATGAGTAATACAAAAAGAAAAAAGGGTAGAATGGTATTTTATGAGCCCTTAGCTAATGCTTTTCAGAAAAAATAACCAGAAGAATAACATGAAAAGAATTAAAGCTTTGCAGATTAATTATTTTAATCAAAATATCATTGTGCATCTACAAATGGAGTTTTAAAATTGCTTTTGGAATTTTTTTCCAGACCATAAACCCAATAACACTTATTATAACAGTGCTTGAAATAGGAAACCTTTCTTTATGGAATTTATTTTAAAATAGTAAATAATTATTCATCTTAGGTTAGTAAAGTAAGGCTATAAACTATAATTCTAAAGAAACTCCCCATTCCAGTGAAAGCTAATGTTCCAAAGAAAGAATGTTTTTGAACACGCAAGTGACAACACTGCCAACTTGTGGTCAAGACTGTATAAGATGAGCCTGGTTATTTCTAGGTCTGCTTAGGTCTTCATTGTGCTAGCCCCAAAAGCGGATTTTCCTTAGACAGAAAATGAACGAATGAATGACTAAATGAATTACTGAATCTTGTCCAAGTGCATAACCTTAAGGCTGAGTCAACCCTAGATTTTGCCTGTATTAATAGATGAGTTTTTGCATTTTTCTTGACACACAGTCCTAACCCTTTGTAAGAATGTAGGGACTTCTAGAGTTCAGCCATGTCTGATCTTTCAGACATGTTAGCCTGATGTTCCCCCATGCATTTTTACTCTTTTTCCTCAAAGCCATCGTCCACCCTCCAGATTGAAGATAATCTGAAGAACTGGGTTGTTTGCTTATGAACTGATGACCATTTTTCTGGATGCACTAGATGCTTACACCTTGCATTGTTGCCTGTTTTTATTTGCCATATTCTTTGTTCTTTATTCTTAACCATTCTTTTAGAACACCATTCAAACATACCAATGGCAAATCCTCAACGAGAGTTTGCTTGTCAACATTCCTTCAGCTGCCAAATTCCTTGCTTTCTAAATTAACAGTTTCTATAGATGAGTATGTTTTCTCCACATTGGTTTCACTCTGGGGTTACTTCAGTAGTAACTAATGTAAGCATTTATTGAAATACCAAACAGTACTTGTTTCAATAGGCAATTTGTTCATCAAATAAATTGTGTTATTGGATTTACTTGTTTGTTTTTATCTTTTCCTGTTTTTTTTCTTTTTTATATTAACATAATGTACCTCATTGGAGCTATCTGAGAAATTATTTAAAAGTTACGATTTTGGAAGTGAGATTTGGGTATTTGGGTATAACTTTCAAAGTTAATGCAATTTCACCTGTAAGAAATTGGTGCAGACTGTTTTACTATAATATTTTCTTTGTAAATATGATTTTGTTCTAAAACCGTTGAAGCACTGGGAAACAATGCAAACACAATGTGAATGTCAAGTTTGCTTATATGTAATTTTGTCTGCAAGAAACATCAAGTGAGCACAGGAATCTGTATGCACCTGAACAGAGTCACATCGGAATATATATATATAAAACACACATAGGCACATTCTTCAAACACCAGCTCCCTCAGTTCACTACAAGTTTTGTGAGCTCACCCATTCAAACCTAGTGTTATACTTTTAAGTCCAAATCAAATAATCCTCCTTTCACCACTTTGGAATAATGCACAGAATTCAATCCTTATGCTTATTTCTAGCAAACAACTTCAGATCTTTTTCAAGGTTGAACCACATTTATATATGCTAAACCATTTAACATGTAAAAAAGTGCTATTATGTTTCAGCATTCACGTGTCACAGAGGAAGTTTGAGTGCTGTGCTCCTAATCCCTCCTTTTACCCAAAAGCCTGTGGTTCTATTATGCAGTTTTGCAGAGTGTGATAATTTCGAAAGAACTCCTTTACCATGTGATTGCAAAAGCCAGTACTGGGATTAGCAATGAAATGAGCAGGATCTGAGTAGGAATGGGCTGTGGTAGCCAACACCATCTCTTATTCTATGGGAAATGTACAATGGTGTAACTGTGTAAGAGAGAAGAATCTCTAAAGGATCACTGCAGGGCAACAACCAAATGTGAATGCATCTCACAGTACTACAAGTAGGCGATCTTAGAGTCAGCAGTCAAAAAGGAAGTGCCTCAGTTCAGAACTACAAGCGAGTGACACTGAAGAAGTGGTGACACACACTAACAGGTTCTTCAAATCTTTCTGATAATCACCAACCGAAGAATGACATTCATGTATATGAACCAAAGGGCTTCCAGGGACATGATATTCTTTCAGCACATCACAAACACTAAGAAAAAATAAGACACAATTAAGTCTGTCTTAGTAAGAAGGAGAAAATCTGCCACTGTACAGTGTTTTTAAATAAGTGTTAAAACCATGAAAACAGAGCAATTGTAAATAAGGATTATTTGTAGTATTTATGTACATGTCAATATAGATTTAGTCCTGGTTAGCGTAAGGCTGATTAGTATAAATTGAGAAATCCTGATTACTTACTGTGTGTCACATGAAAATGGAAATACTGCTAGCTTAACAGCATAACTATCAATGTTAACATCATAACTTTTACTTGTTTCTCGATGGTTTTTGTCACTTCTTTGTGTGTGGGGATGTATACATTTTGGCTTTTCATTTTTTGGCTTTGTTTTGATTTGTTTTTGAAATGGAATCTTACTTTGTTGTCCTTGATAGAAGGAGGGTCGTAGCATAATAGCTCACAGCAAGCTCTCATTTTGGGGCTCAAGTGATCCTCATGCCTCAGCCTTCTGAGTAGATGGAATTACAAGCACCTGCCACAATGCCTCCTAGTTTTTTTATTTGTTATTTTTTTTAATAGCTTGGGTCTCACTCTTGCTCAAGCTGGTCTTGAACTCATAAGCTGAAGCAATTCTCCCACCTCGGCCTCCCAAAGTGCTAGGATTACAGGCATGAGCCACTACACCAAGCCTATATTTTGGCTTTAGCATCCTACATACAATTCTGAGTATAACATGCCATCATACTGTATGCAAAACAGGATTTTTTTTTAATTTTTCTTAGCTTTTAACAAGGAAATTGCTTCAGTAATGATTCTCTTTTTTGGTGCATATTTTGCTATGGAAGGAAGCTGAAGAATTTTTCTAATACCTAAATCAACTCTTAGATATTGAGACAGAAGTACCATGTGGATTATGTGTAGTTACATCTGTAATAATTGAATTAGATAGCATACATTCAATTCGTGGATTATTACATTTCTTGAACCAATTTAAATGTGAAGATGGAGAGACAAAGTATTGATAGGAAACATGCTAAAATTAATTCATAAAATATTATTGGATATTTTTAAGATGTAGAAGGACAATTTATATGAAATATTCGTGTTCAGGAAGTTTTCATGTCAAAACATGTAAGACCTCTCCTTTTGAAATTATCTGTTCATGTTAATTTATTTATTCATCATTCAACAATACATTTTTATTAAATGCCTAACATGGGCCAATAACCTTTCTAGAAAATACAATAAATGCCATATATTCTACACAGGATAGTAAGAATTATTGTGTAAAATACTATGAAATGGTTAAAAAAAAAAAGATTAGAAAAGACGTCATTATGAGTGTTACTTTTGAGCAGGGAACTAAAAAGATGAGATATCAAGTTTGAAGTACGTGGTACTCAATTTTCCAGACAGAGGAATCAGAAAGGGGAACAGAACTCAGGCTGGATAATCTTCTTGCTTTGCAGAAAACAAGAAGAGTGAAATAAATAAGAGATTTTGATACATGAGGCCGAAGAGTTAATACGTTGCTAGACCATGTTTTGTAGGGCCATGGAGACTTTGGATTTATGTTAGCTTTTATACCGAAACTATTAAAGGGAGAAAGCCACTGGAATAATCTGAACATTAAGATGCAGAGAATCTGACTCAAGAATTATAAAGATAACTTGGGTAGTTTTGAGAATACCTGGTGGAGCAAGATGATCAATTACATTTCCTGTGCAAAAATTCAGGAAATTCAGGTAGTTTGTATTAAAATTATATTGGTATTGATAATAAGATGTTGTCAGAATTTGGGCAGTTCTGTCTAGGTATGGTGGCTCTCAAGTTGTAATCCTAGCACTTTGAGAGGCTGAGGCAGGAAAATTCTGAGAGTCCAGGAATTTGAGACAACCTGGAGCAATAGTGGGAGACCTGTCTCTACAAAAAAATATAAAAAATAAAAATAAATCACCAGGCATGTTTGCATACACCTATAGTCCTAGCCACTTGGGAAGCTGAGGCAGGATAACTTGAGCCCAGGAGTTGGAGATTGCAGTGAGCACTCTAACTGGGGCAACAGGGGAAGATCCTGTCTAAAAACAAAACAAATAAACAAAAAAGATTTGGATACTTCTGAAGGCAAATGTGAGGTGAGAAAGAAACAGTAGAGTCATAGAAAACCCTAGTGGTTTGTGGCTGGAGCCCCTGCAATAATGAAATTAGCACACACTAAGAGGCTGAATACTAAGGAATTAGCAGTCTTGGAAAAGAAATGTTAGGAATTTACTTAGCATGCTATTATTGGCATAATTATTATATATTCTAATGCCAATATTGTGAAGAAAATTGAAAACTTATTGTGTTTAGACAGACTGGATGAATTATAAACAACAGAAATATATTGCTCCCAGTTTGGAGGGTAGGAAGTCCAATAGGAAGGTACCAGCAGATCCGGTAAATGTTGAAGTCTCATTTCCACATAGACAACTAACTGGTCTTCCTACCTTGCCATGGCTCACAGGCAAGGAATCTCCCTGAAGTACCTTTCATAAGGGCGCAAATCCCATTCATGACCTAATCACCTCCCCAAAGCCCCATCTCCTAATGCCATCAGCTCAGAGTTAGGATTTCAGCACAGGAAGTCTGAGGGTACGTATGTGTTCAGTCCATTGCAGGTGCCTATATAAATTTTACACCAGGAAGAATCCCAGGATGAAGAAATATACTTTAATCCACTAGCATTTAAAGGAAATTTGAAGTATTTTTTTGTTTGTTTGTTTGTTTGTTTGTTTTTGAGACAGAGCTTCAAGCTGTCACCCTGGATAGAGTGCTGTGACATCACAGCTCACAGCAACCTCCAATTCCTGGGTTCAATCGAGTCTCCTGCCTCTGCCTCCCAAGTAGCTGGGACCGCAGGCGCCCACCACAATGCCCGGCCATTTTTTGGTTGCAGCCGTCATTGTTGTTTGGCGGGCCCAGGCTGGATTCGAACCCGCCAGCTCAGGTGTACGTGGCTGGCGCCTTAGCCCACTGAGCCACAGGCGCCGAGCC